>JAUIMM010001970.1:0-159238 GCA_031769625.1 Taudactylus pleione | reverse complement strand
CACTATCTTCTCCTCCATGCTGCTATAACTTCCCCAATCCCTACATCTGTGTATACATGTACACTATCTTCTCCTCTATTCTGCTATAACTTCCCCAATCCCTACAGCTGTGTATACATGTACACTATCTTCTCCTCCATGCTGCTATAACTTCCCCCAATCCCTACATCTATGTGTACATGTACACTATCTTCAACTCCATACTGCTATAACTTCCCCAATCCCTACAGCATCTGTGTATACATGTACACTATCTTCTCCTCCATGCTGCTATAACTTCCCCCAATCCCTACAGCTATGTATACATGTACACTATCTTCTCCTCCATTCTGCTATAACTTCCCCCAATCCCTACAGCATCTGTGTATACATGTACACAATCTTCTCCTCCATTCTGCTATAACTTCCCCAATCCCTACAGCTGTGTATACATGTACACTATCTTCTTCCCATGCTGCAATATATTCCCCAATCCCTACATCTGCATATACATGTACACTATCTTCTCCTCCATGCTGCTATAACATCCCCAATCCCTACAGCTGTGTATACATGTACACTATCTTCTCCTCCATGCTGCAATATATTCCCCAATCCCTATATCTGCATATACATGTACACTATCTTCTCCTCCCATTCTGCTATAACTTCCCCAATCCCTACAGCTGTGTACACATGTACTCTATCTTCTCCTCCATTCTGGCTATAACTTCCCCAATCCCTACCACATCTGTGTATACATGTACACTATCTTCTCCTCCATTCTGCTATAACTTCCCCAATCCCTACAGATGTGTATACATGTTCACTATCTTCTCCTCCATTCTGCTATAACTTCCCCAATCCCTACCTCATCTGTGTATACATGTACACTATCTTCTCCTCCTTGCTGCTATAACTTCCCCAATCCCTACAGCTGTGTATACATGTACACTATCTTCTCCTCCATGCTGCTATAACTTCCCCAATCCCTACAGCTGTGTATATATGTACACCTATCTTCTCCTCCATGCTGCTATAACTTCCCCAATCCCTACAGCTGTGTATATATGTACACTATCTTCTCCTCCATGCTGCTATAACTTCCCCCAATCCCTGCAGCTGTGTATACATGTACACTATCTTATCCTCCATGCTGCTATAACTTCCCCCAATCCCTACAGCTGTGTATACCTGTACACTATCTTCTCCTCCATGCTGCTATAACTTCCCCAATCCCTACATCTGTGTATACCCTGTACACTATCTTCTCCTCCATGCTGCTATAACTTCCCCAATCCCTACATCTGTGTATACAATGTACACTATCTTCTCCTCCATGCTGCTATAACTTCCCCAATCCCTACATCTGTGTATACATGTACACTATCTTCTCCTCCATTCTGCTATAACTTCCCCAATCCCTACAGCTGTGTATACATGTACACTATCTTCTCCTGCATTCTGCTATAACTTCCCCAATCCCTACAGCTGTGTATACATGTACACTATCTTCTCCTCCATGCTGCTATAACTTCCCCAATCCCTACATCTGTGTATACATGTACACTATCTTCTCCTCTATACTGCTATAACTTCCCCAATCCCTACAGCTGTGGTATACATGTAGGACTATCTTCTCCTCTATTCTGCTTATAACTTCCCCAATCCCTACAGCTGTGTATACATGTACACTATCTTCTCCTCCATGCTGCTATAACTTCCCCAATCCCTACATCTGTGTATACATGTACACTATCTTCTCCTCCATGGCTGCTATAACTTCCCCAATCCCTACAGCTGTGTATATATGTACACTATCTTCTCCTCCATGCTGCTATAACTTCCCCAATCCCTATAGCTGTATATACATGTACACTATCTTCCCCCACCATGCTGCTATAAATTCCCCAAATCCCTACATCTGTGTATACATGTACACTATCTTCTCCTCCATGCTGCTATAACTTCCCCAATCCCTACAGCTGTATATACATGTACACTATCTTCTCCTCCATGCTGCTATAACTTCCCCAATCCCTACATCTATGTATACATGTACACTATCTTCTCCTCCATGCTGCTATAACTTCCCCAATCCCTACGTCTATGTATACATGTACACTATCTTCTCCTCCATGCTGCTATAACTTCCCCAATCCCTACAGCTGAGTATACATGTACACTATCTTCTCCTCCATGCTGCTATAACTTCCCCCAATCCCTAAAGCATTTGTGTATACATGTACACTATCTTCCTCCTCCATTCTGCTATAACTTCCCCCAATCCCTACAGCTGTGGTATACATGTACACTATCTTCTACTCCATGCTGCTATAACTTCCCCAATCCCTACATCTATGCATACATGTACACTATCTTCACCTCCATTCTGCTATAACTACCCAAACCCTACAGCTGTGTATACATGGACACTATCTTCTCCTCCATGCTGCTACAACTTCCCCAATCCCTACAGCTGTGTATACATGTACTCTATCTTCTCCTCCATGCTGCTATAACTTCCCCAATCCCTACAGCTGTGTATACATGTACACTATATTCACCTCCATGCTGCTATAACTTCCCTAATCCCTACAGCTGTGTATACATGTACGCTACTCTTCTCCTCCATGCTGCTATAACTTCCCCAATCCCTACAGCTGTGTATACATGTACACTATCTTCTCCTCCATTCTGCTATAACTTCCCCAATCCCTACAGCTGTGTATACATGTACACTATCTTCTACTCCATGCTGCTATAACTTCCCCAATCCCTACATCTATGCATACATGTACACTATCTTCTCCTCCATTCTGCTATAACTTCCCCAATCCCTACAGCTGTATATACATGTACACTTTCTCCTCCTCCATGATGCTATAACTTCCCCAATCCCTACAGCTGTTTATACATGTACACTATCTTCTCCTCCATGCTGCTATAACTTCCCCAATCCCTACAGCTGTGTATACATGTACCACTATCTTCTTCCCATGCTGCAATATATTCCCCCAATCCCTACATCTGCATATACATGTACACTATCTTCTCCTCCATGCTGCCTATAACATCCCCAATCCCTACAGCTGTGTATACATGTACACTATCTTCTTCCTCTATACTGCTATAACTTCCCCAATCCCCTACAGCTGTATATACTTGTACACTATCTTCTCCTCTATACTGCTATATAACTTCCCCAATCCCTACAGCTGTATATACATGTACACTATCTTCTCCTCCATGCTGCTATAACTTCCCCAATCCCTACATCTGTATATACATGTACACTATCTTCTCCTCCATGCTGCTATACCTTCCCCAATCCCTACAGCTGTGTATACATGTACACTATCTTCTCCTCCATGCTGCTATAACTTCCCCCAATCCCTACATCTATGTATACATGTACACTATCTTCTCCTCCATGCTGCTATAACTTCCCCAATCCCTACATCTATGTGTACATGTACACTATCTTCAACTCCATACTGCTATAACTTCCCCAATCCCTACAGCATCTGTGTATACATGTACACTATCTTCTCCTCCATGCTGCTATAACTTCCCCAATCCCTACAGCTGTGTATACATGTACACTATCTTCTCCTCCATGCTGCTATAACTTCCCCAATCCCTACAGCTGTGTATACATGTACACTATCTTCTACTCCATGCTGCTATAACTTCCCCAATCCCTACATCTATGTATACATGGTACACTATCTTCTCCTCCATTCTGCTATAACTTCCCCAATCCCTACAGCTATGTATACATGTACACTATCTTCTCCTCCATTCTGCTATAACTTCCCCAATCCCTACAGCATCTGTGTATACATGTACACTATCTTCTCCTCCATGCTGCTATAACTTCCCCAATCCCTACAGCTGTGTATACATGTACACTATCTTCTCCTCCATGCTGCTATAACTTCCCCAATCCCTACATCTGTGTATACATGTACACTATCTTCTCCTCTATTCTGCTATAACTTCCCCAATCCCTACAGCTGTGTATACATGTACACTATCTTCTCCTCCATGCTGCTATAACTTCCCCAATCCCTACATCTATGTGTACATGTACACTATCTTCAACTCCATACTGCTATAACTTCCCCCAATCCCTACAGCATCTGTGTATTACATGTACACTATCTTCTCCTCCATGCTGCTATAACTTCCCCCAATCCCTACAGCTGTGTATACATGTACACTATCTTCTCCTCCATACTGCTATAACTTCCCCAATCCCTACAGCTGTGTATACATGTACACTATCTTCTACTCCATGCTGCTATAACTTCCCCAATCCCTACATCTATGTATACATGTACACTATCTTCTCCTCCATTCTGCTATAACTTCCCCAATCCCTACAGCTGAGTATACATGTACACTATCTTCTCCTCCATACTGCTATAACTTCCCCAATCCCTACAGCTGTGTATACATGTACACTATCTTCTCCTCCATTCTGCTATAACTTGCCCAATCCCTACAGCTGTGTATACATGTACACTATCTTCTCCTCCATTCTGCTATAACTTCCCTAATCCCTACAGCAGTGTATACATGTACACTATCTTCTCCTCTATACTGCTATAACTTCCCCAATCCCTACAGCTGTGTATACATGTACACTATCTTCTCCTCCATGCTGCTATAACTTCCCCAATCCCTACAGCTGTGTATACATGTACATTATCTTCTCCTCCATGCTGCTATAACTTCCCCAATCCCTACAGCTATGTATACATGTACACTATCTTCTCCTCCATTCTGCTATAACTTCCCCAATCCATACAGCATCTGTGTATACATGTACACTATCTTCTCCTCCATGCTGCTATAACTTCCCCAATCCCTACAGCTGTGTATACATGTACACTATCTTCTCCTCCATGCTGCTATAACTTCCCCAATCCCTACATCTGTGTATACATTTACACTATCTTCTCCTCTATTCTGCTATAACTTCCCCAATCCCTACAGCTGTGTATACATGTACACTATCTTCTCCTCCATGCTGCTATAACTTCCCCAATCCCTACAGCTGTGTATACATGTACACTATCTTCTCCTCCATTCTGCTATAACTTCCCCAATCCCTACAGCTGTGTATACATGTACACTATCTTCTTCCCATGCTGCAATATATTCCCCAATCCCTACATCTGCATATACATGTACACTATCTTCTCCTCCATGCTGCTATAACATCCCCAATCCCTACAGCTGTGTATACATGTACACTATCTTCTCCTCCATGCTGCAATATATTCCCCAATCCCTATATCTGCATATACATGTACACTATCTTCTCCTCCATTCTGCTATAACTTCCCCAATCCCTACCACATCTGTGTATACATGTACACTATCTTCTCCTCCATTCTGCTATAACTTCCCCAATCCCTACAGATGTGTATACATGTACACTATCTTCTCCTCCTTGCTGCTATAACTTCCCCAATCCCTACAGCTGTGTATACATGTAGACTATCTTCTCCTCCATGCTGCTATAACTTCCCCAATGCCTACAGCTGTGTATACATGTACACTATCTTCTCCTCCATTCTGCTATAACTTCCCCAATCCCTACAGCTGTATATACATGTACACTATCTTCTCCTCCATGCTGCTATAACTTCCCCAATCCCTACAGCTGTATATACATGTACACTATCTTCTCCTCCATGCTGCTATAACTTCCCCAATCTATACATCTATGTATACATGTACACTATCTTCTCCTCCATGCTGCTATAACTTCCCCAATCCCTACATCTATGTATACATGTACACTATCTTCTACTCCATGCTGCTATAACTTCCCCAATCCCTACAGCATCTGTGTATACATGTACACTATCTTCTCCTCCATTCTGCTATAACTTCCCCAATCCCTACAGCTGTGTATACATGTACACTATCTTCACCTCCATTCTGCTATAACTTCCCCAATCCCTACAGCTGTGTATACATGGACACTATCTTCTCCTCCATGCTGCTACAACTTCCCCAATCCCTACAGCTGTGTATACATGTACTTTATCTTCTCCTCCATGCTGCTATAACTTCCCCAATCCCTACAGCTGTGTATACATGTACACTATATTCACCTCCATGCTGCTATAACTTCCCCAATCCCTACATCTGTGTATACATGTACACTATCTTCTCCTCCATGCTGCTATAACTTCCCCAATCCCTACAGCTGTGTATACATGTACACTATATTCACCTCCATGCTGCTATAACTTTCCCAATCCCTACAGCTGTGTATACATGTACGCTATCTTCTCCTCCATGCTGCTATAACTTCCCCAATCCCTACAGCTGTGTATACATGTACACTATCTTCTCCTCCATTCTGCTATAACTTCCCCAATACCTACAGCTGTGTATACATGTACACTATATTCACCTCCATGCTGCTATAACTTCCCCAATCCCTACATCTGTGTATACATGTACTCTATCTTCTCCTCCATGCTGCTATAACTTCCCCAATCCCTACAGCTGTATATACATGTACACTATATTCACCTCCATGCTGCTATAATTTTCCCAATCCCTACAGCTGTGTATACATGTACGCTATCTTCTCCTCCATGCTGCTATAACTTCCCCAATCCCTACAGCTGTGTATACATGTACACTATCTTCTCCTCCATTCTGCTATAACTTCCCCAATCCCTACAGCTGTGTATACATGTACACTATCTTCTCCTCCATTCTGCTATAACTTCCCCAATCCCTACAGCTGTGTATGCATGTACACTATCTTCTCCTCCATTCTGCTATAACTTCCCCAATCCCTACAGCTGTATATACATGTACACTTTCTCCTCCTCCATGATGCTATAACATCCCCAATCCCTACATCTGTGTATACATGTACACTATCTTCTCCTCCATGCTGCTATAACTTCCCCAATCCCTACAGCTGTGTATACATGTACATTATCTTCCCCTCTATACTGCTATAGCTCCCCAATCCCTACAGCTGTGTATACATGTACATTATCTTCTCCTCCATGCTGCTATAACTTCCCCAATCCCTACAGCTATGTATACATGTACACTATCTTCTCCTCCATTCTGCTATAACTTCCCCAATCCCTACAGCTGTGTATATATGTACACTATCTTCTCCTCCATGCTGCTATAACTTCCCCAATCCCTACAGCTGTGTATATATGTACACTATCTTCTCCTCCATGCTGCTATAACTTCCCCAATCCCTACAGCTGTGTATACATGTACACTATCTTCTCCTCCATGCTGCTATAACTTCCCCAATCCCTGCAGCTGTGTATACATGTACACTATCTTCTCCTCCATGCTGCTATAACTTCCCCAATCCCTACAGCTGTGTATACATGTACACTATCTTCTCCTCCATGCTGCTATAACTTCCCCAATCCCTACAGCTGTGTATACCTGTACACTATCTTCTCCTCCATGCTGCTATAACTTCCCCAATCCCTACATCTGTGTATACATGTACTCTATCTTCTCCTCCATGCTGCTATAACTTCCCCAATCCCTACAGCTGTGTATACATGTACACTATCTTCTCCTCCATGCTGCTATAACTTCCCCAATCCCTACATCTGTGTATACATGTACACTATCTTCTCCTGCATTCTGCTATAACTTCCCCAATCCCTACAGCTGTGTATACATGTACACTATCTTCTACTCCATGCTGCTAAAACTTCCCCAATCCCTACATCTATGTATACATGTACACTATCTTCTCCTCCATTCTGCTATAACTTCCCCAATCCCTACAGCTGAGTATACATGTACACTATCTTCTCATCCATACTGCTATAACTTCCCCAATCCCTACAGCTGTGTATACATGTACACTATCTTCTCCTCCATTCTGCTATAACTTGCCCAATCCCTACAGCTGTGTATACATGTACACTATCTTCTCCTCCATTCTGCTATAACTTCCCTAATCCCTACAGCAGTGTATACATGTACACTATCTTCTCCTCTATACTGCTATAACTTCCCCAATCCCTACAGCTGTGTATACATGTACATTATCTTCTCCTCCATGCTGCTATAACTTCCCCAATCCCTACAGCTATGTATACATGTACACTATCTTCTCCTCCATTCTGCTATAACTTCCCCAATCCCTACAGCATCTGTGTATACATGTACACTATCTTCTCCTCCATGCTGCTATAACTTCCCCAATCCCTACAGCTGTGTATACATGTACACTATCTTCTCCTCCATGCTGCTATAACTTCCCCAATCCCTACATCTGTGTATACATGTACACTATCTTCTCTATTCTGCTATAACTTCCCCAATCCCTACAGCTGTGTATACATGTACACTATCTTCTCCTCCATGCTGCTATAACTTCCCCAATCCCTACAGCTGTGTATACATGTACACTATCTTCTCCTCCATTCTGCTATAACTTCCCCAATCCCTACAGCTGTGTATACATGTACACTATCTTCTTCCCATGCTGCAATATATTCCCCAATCCCTACATCTGCATATACATGTACATTATCTTCTCCTCCATGCTGCTATAACATCCCCAATCCCTACAGCTGTGTATACATGTACACTATCTTCTCCTCCATGCTGCAATATATTCCCCAATCCCTATATCTGCATATACATGTACACTATCTTCTCCTCCATTCTGCTATAACTTGCCCAATCCCTACAGCTGTGTATACATGTACACTATCTTCTCCTCCATTCTGCTATAACTTCCCTAATCCCTACAGCAGTGTATACATGTACACTATCTTCTCCTCTATACTGCTATAACTTCCCCAATCCCTACAGCTGTGTATACATGTACATTATCTTCTCCTCCATGCTGCTATAACTTCCCCAATCCCTACAGCTATGTATACATGTACACTATCTTCTCCTCCATTCTGCTATAACTTCCCCAATCCCTACAGCATCTGTGTATACATGTACACTATCTTCTCCTCCATGCTGCTATAACTTCCCCAATCCCTACAGCTGTGTATACATGTACACTATCTTCTCCTCCATGCTGCTATAACTTCCCCAATCCCTACATCTGTGTATACATGTACACTATCTTCTCTATTCTGCTATAACTTCCCCAATCCCTACAGCTGTGTATACATGTACACTATCTTCTCCTCCATGCTGCTATAACTTCCCCAATCCCTACAGCTGTGTATACATGTACACTATCTTCTCCTCCATTCTGCTATAACTTCCCCAATCCCTACAGCTGTGTATACATGTACACTATCTTCTCCTCCATGCTGCAATATATTCCCCAATCCCTATATCTGCATATACATGTACACTATCTTCTCCTCCATTCTGCTATAACTTCCCCAATCCCTACAGCTGTGTACACATGTACTCTATCTTCTCCTCCATTCTGCTATAACTTCCCCAATCCCTACAGCTGTGTACACATGTACTCTATCTTCTCCTCCATTCTGCTATAACTTCCCCAATCCCTACCTCATCTGTGTATACATGTACACTATCTTCTCCTCCTTGCTGCTATAACTTCCCCAATCCCTACAGCTGTGTATACATGTACACTATCTTCTCCTCCATGCTGCTATAACTTCCCCAATCCCTACAGCTGTGTATATATGTACACTATCTTCTCCTCCATGCTGCTATAACTTCCCCAATCCCTACAGCTGTGTATATATGTACACTATCTTCTCCTCCATGCTGCTATAACTTCCCCAATCCCTGCAGCTGTGTATACATGTACACTATCTTCTCCTCCATGCTGCTATAACTTCCCCAATCCCTACAGCTGTGTATACCTGTACACTATCTTCTCCTCCATGCTGCTATAACTTCCCCAATCCCTACATCTGTGTATACATGTACACTATCTTCTCCTCCATGCTGCTATAACTTCCCCAATCCCTACATCTGTGTATACATGTACACTATCTTCTCCTCCATGCTGCTATAACTTCCCCAATCCCTACAGCTGTGTATACCTGTACACTATCTTCTCCTCCATGCTGCTATAACTTCCCCAATCCCTACATCTGTGTATACATGTACACTATCTTCTCCTCCATGCTGCTATAACTTCCCCAATCCCTACATCTGTGTATACATGTACACTATCTTCTCCTCCATTCTGCTATAACTTCCCCAATCCCTACAGCTGTGTATACATGTACACTATCTTCTCCTGCATTCTGCTATAACTTCCCCAATCCCTACAGCTGTGTATACATGTACACTATCTTCTCCTCCATTCTGCTATAACTTCCCCAATCCCTACATCTGTGTATACATGTACACTATCTTCTCCTCCATGCTGCTATAACTTCCCCAATCCCTACATCTGTGTATACATGTACACTATCTTCTCCTCTATACTGCTATAACTTCCCCAATCCCTACAGCTGTGTATACATGTAGACTATCTTCTCCTCTATTCTGCTATAACTTCCCCAATCCCTACAGCTGTGTATACATGTACACTATCTTCTCCTCCATGCTGCTATAACTTCCCCAATCCCTACATCTGTGTATACATGTACACTATCTTCTCCTCCATGCTGCTATAACTTCCCCAATCCCTACAGCTGTGTATATATGTACACTATCTTCTCCTCCATGCTGCTATAACTTCCCCAATCCCTATAGCTGTATATACATGTACACTATCTTCCCCCACCATGCTGCTATAAATTCCCCAATCCCTACATCTGTGTATACATGTACACTATCTTCTCCTCCATGCTGCTATAACTTCCCCAATCCCTACAGCTGTATATACATGTACACTATCTTCTCCTCCATGCTGCTATAACTTCCCCAATCCCTACATCTATGTATACATGTACACTATCTTCTCCTCCATGCTGCTATAACTTCCCCAATCCCTACGTCTATGTATACATGTACACTATCTTCTCCTCCATGCTGCTATAACTTCCCCAATCCCTACAGCTGAGTATACATGTACACTATCTTCTCCTCCATGCTGCTATAACTTCCCCAATCCCTACAGCATCTGTGTATACATGTACACTATCTTCTCCTCCATTCTGCTATAACTTCCCCAATCCCTACAGCTGTGTATACATGTACACTATCTTCACCTCCATTCTGCTATAACTACCCAAACCCTACAGCTGTGTATACATGGACACTATCTTCTCCTCCATGCTGCTACAACTTCCCCAATCCCTACAGCTGTGTATACATGTACTCTATCTTCTCCTCCATGCTGCTATAACTTCCCCAATCCCTACAGCTGTGTATACATGTACACTATATTCACCTCCATGCTGCTATAACTTCCCCAATCCCTACATCTGTGTATACATGTACTCTATCTTCTCCTCCATGCTGCTATAACTTCCCCAATCCCTACAGCTGTGTATACATGTACACTATATTCACCTCCATGCTGCTATAACTTCCCCAATCCCTACAGCTGTGTATACATGTACGCTATCTTCTCCTCCATGCTGCTATAACTTCCCCAATCCCTACAGCTGTGTATACATGTACACTATCTTCTCCTCCATTCTGCTATAACTTCCCCAATCCCTACAGCTGTGTATACATGTACACTATCTTCTACTCCATGCTGCTATAACTTCCCCAATCCCTACATCTATGCATACATGTACACTATCTTCTCCTCCATTCTGCTATAACTTCCCCAATCCCTACAGCTGTATATACATGTACACTTTCTCCTCCTCCATGATGCTATAACTTCCCCAATCCCTACAGCTGTTTATACATGTACACTATCTTCTCCTCCATGCTGCTATAACTTCCCCAATCCCTACAGCTGTGTATACATGTACACTATCTTCTTCCCATGCTGCAATATATTCCCCAATCCCTACATCTGCATATACATGTACACTATCTTCTCCTCCATGCTGCTATAACATCCCCAATCCCTACAGCTGTGTATACATGTACACTATCTTCTCCTCTATACTGCTATAACTTCCCCAATCCCTACAGCTGTATATACTTGTACACTATCTTCTCCTCTATACTGCTATAACTTCCCCAATCCCTACAGCTGTATATACATGTACACTATCTTCTCCTCCATGCTGCTATAACTTCCCCAATCCCTACATCTGTATACACATGTACACTATCTTCTCCTCCATGCTGCTATACCTTCCCCAATCCCTACAGCTGTGTATACATGTACACTATCTTCTCCTCCATGCTGCTATAACTTCCCCAATCCCTACATCTATGTATACATGTACACTATCTTCTCCTCCATGCTGCTATAACTTCCCCAATCCCTACATCTATGTGTACATGTACACTATCTTCAACTCCATACTGCTATAACTTCCCCAATCCCTACAGCATCTGTGTATACATGTACACTATCTTCTCCTCCATGCTGCTATAACTTCCCCAATCCCTACAGCTGTGTATACATGTACACTATCTTCTACTCCATGCTGCTATAACTTCCCCAATCCCTACATCTATGTATACATGTACACTATCTTCTCCTCCATTCTGCTATAACTTCCCCAATCCCTACAGCATCTGTGTATACATGTACACTATCTTCTCCTCCATGCTGCTATAACTTCCCCAATCCCTACAGCTGTGTATACATGTACACTATCTTCTCCTCCATGCTGCTATAACTTCCCCAATCCCTACATCTGTGTATACATGTACACTATCTTCTCCTCTATTCTGCTATAACTTCCCCAATCCCTACAGCTGTGTATACATGTACACTATCTTCTCCTCCATGCTGCTATAACTTCCCCAATCCCTACATCTATGTGTACATGTACACTATCTTCAACTCCATACTGCTATAACTTCCCCAATCCCTACAGCATCTGTGTATACATGTACACTATCTTCTCCTCCATGCTGCTATAACTTCCCCAATCCCTACAGCTGTGTATACATGTACACTATCTTCTACTCCATGCTGCTATAACTTCCCCAATCCCTACATCTATGTATACATGTACACTATCTTCTCCTCCATTCTGCTATAACTTCCCCAATCCCTACAGCTGAGTATACATGTACACTATCTTCTCCTCCATACTGCTATAAATTCCCCAATCCCTACAGCTGTGTATACATGTACACTATCTTCTCCTCCATTCTGCTATAACTTGCCCAATCCCTACAGCTGTGTATACATGTACACTATCTTCTCCTCCATTCTGCTATAACTTCCCTAATCCCTACAGCAGTGTATACATGTACACTATCTTCTCCTCTATACTGCTATAACTTCCCCAATCCCTACAGCTGTGTATACATGTACATTATCTTCTCCTCCATGCTGCTATAACTTCCCCAATCCCTACAGCTATGTATACATGTACACTATCTTCTCCTCCATTCTGCTATAACTTCCCCAATCCCTACAGCATCTGTGTATACATGTACACTATCTTCTCCTCCATGCTGCTATAACTTCCCCAATCCCTACAGCTGTGTATACATGTACACTATCTTCTCCTCCATGCTGCTATAACTTACCCAATCCCTACATCTGTGTATACATGTACACTATCTTCTCCTCTATTCTGCTATAACTTCCCCAATCCCTACAGCTGTGTATACATGTACACTATCTTCTCCTCCATGCTGCTATAACTTCCCCAATCCCTACAGCTGTGTATACATGTACACTATCTTCTCCTCCATTCTGCTATAACTTCCCCAATCCCTACAGCTGTGTATACATGTACACTATCTTCTTCCCATGCTGCAATATATTCCCCAATCCCTACATCTGCATATACATGTACACTATCTTCTCCTCCATGCTGCTATAACATCCCCAATCCCTACAGCTGTGTATACATGTACACTATCTTCTCCTCCATGCTGCAATATATTCCCCAATCCCTATATCTGCATATACATGTACACTATCTTCTCCTCCATTCTGCTATAACTTCCCCAATCCCTACAGCTGTGTACACATGTACTCTATCTTCTCCTCCATTCTGCTATAACTTCCCCAATCCCTACCACATCTGTGTATACATGTACACTATCTTCTCCTCCATTCTGCTATAACTTCCCCAATCCCTACAGATGTGTATACATGTTCACTATCTTCTCCTCCATTCTGCTATAACTTCCCCAATCCCTACCTCATCTGTGTATACATGTACACTATCTTCTCCTCCTTGCTGCTATAACTTCCCCAATCCCTACAGCTGTGTATACATGTAGACTATCTTCTCCTCCATGCTGCTATAACTTCCCCAATGCCTACAGCTGTGTATACATGTACACTATCTTCTCCTCCATTCTGCTATAACTTCCCCAATCCCTACAGCTGTATATACATGTACACTATCTTCTCCTCCATGCTGCTATAACTTCCCCAATCCCTACAGCTATATATACATGTACACTATCTTCTCCTCCATGCTGCTATAACTTCCCCAATCCCTACAGCTGTATATACATGTACACTATCTTCTCCTCCATGCTGCTATAACTTCCCCAATCTATACATCTATGTATACATGTACACTATCTTCTACTCCATGCTGCTATAACTTCCCCAATCCCTACATCTATGTATACATGTACACTATCTTCTACTCCATGCTGCTATAACTTCCCCAATCCCTACAGCATCTGTGTATACATGTACACTATCTTCTCCTCCATTCTGCTATAACTTCCCCAATCCCTACAGCTGTGTATACATGTACACTATCTTCACCTCCATTCTGCTATAACTTCCCCAATCCCTACAGCTGTGTATACATGGACACTATCTTCTCCTCCATGCTGCTACAACTTCCCCAATCCCTACAGCTGTGTATACATGTACTCTATCTTCTCCTCCATGCTGCTATAACTTCCCCAATCCCTACAGCTGTGTATACATGTACACTATATTCACCTCCATGCTGCTATAACTTCCCCAATCCCTACATCTGTGTATACATGTACACTATCTTCTCCTCCATGCTGCTATAACTTCCCCAATCCCTACAGCTGTGTATACATGTACACTATATTCACCTCCATGCTGCTATAACTTTCCCAATCCCTACAGCTGTGTATACATGTACGCTATCTTCTCCTCCATGCTGCTATAACTTCCCCAATCCCTACAGCTGTGTATACATGTACACTATCTTCTCCTCCATTCTGCTATAACTTCCCCAATCCCTACATCTGTGTATACATGTACACTATCTTCTCCTCCATTCTGCTATAACTTCCCCAATCCCTACAGCTGTGTATACATGTACACTATCTTCTCCTCCATGCTGCTATAACTTCCCCAATCCCTACAGCTGTGTATACATGTAGACTATCTTCTCTATTCTGCTATAACTTCCCCAATCCCTACAGCTGTGTATACATGTACACTATCTTCTCCTCCATGCTGCTATAACTTCCCCAATCCCTACATCTGTGTATACATGTACACTATCTTCTCCTCCATGCTGCTATAACTTCCCCAATCCCTATAGCTGTATATACATGTACACTATCTTCCCCCACCATGCTGCTATAAATTCCCCAATCCCTACATCTGTGTATACATATACACTATTTTCTCCTCCATGCTGCTATAACTTCCCCAATCCCTACATCTGTGTATACATGTACACTATCTTCTCCTCCATGCTGCTATAACTTCCCCAATCCCTACAGCTGAGTATATATGTACACTATCTTCTCCTCCATGCTGCTATAACTTCCCCAATCCCTATAGCTGTATATACATGTACACTATCTTCCCCCACCATGCTGCTATAAATTCCCCAATCCCTATAGCTGTGTATACATGTACACTATCTTCTCCTCCATGCTGCTATAACTTCCCCAATCCCTACAGCTGTGTATACATGTACACTATATTCACCTCCATGCTGCTATAACTTCCCCAATCCCTACAGCTGTATATACATGTACACTATCTTCTCCTCCATGCTGCTATAACTTCCCCAATCCCTACATCTATGTATACATGTACACTATCTTCTCCTCCATGCTGCTATAACTTCCCCAATCCCTACATCTGTGTATACATGTACACTATTTTCTCCTCCATGCTGCTATAACTTCCCCAATCCCTACATCTGTGTATACATGTACACTATCTTCTCCTGCATTCTGCTATAACTTCCCCAATCCCTACAGCTGTGTATACATGTACACTATCTTCTCCTCCATTCTGCTATAACTTCCCCAATCCCTACATCTGTGTATACATGTACACTGTCTTCTCCTCCATGCTGCTATACTTCCCCAATCCCTACATCTGTGTATACATGTACACTATATTCACCTCCATGCTGCTATAACTTCCCCAATCCCTACAGCTGTGTATACATGTACACTATCTTCTCCTCCATGCTGCTATAACTTCCCCAATCCCTACATCTGTGTATACATGTACACTATCTTCTCCTGCATTCTGCTATAACTTCCCTAATCCCTACAGCTGTGTATACATGTACACTATCTTCTCCTCCATGCTGCTATAACATCCCCAATCCCTACATCTGTGTATACATGTACACTATCTTCTCCTTTATGCTGCTATAACTTCCCCAATCCCTACAGCTGTGTATACATGTACACTATCTTCTCCTCTATGCTGCTATAACTTCCCCAATCCCTACATCTGTGTATACATGTACACTATCTTCTCCTGCATTCTGCTATAACTTCCCCAATCCCTACATCTGTGTATACATGTACACTATCTTCTCCTGCATTCTGCTATAACTTCCCCAATCCCTACATCTGTGTATACATGTACACTGTCTTCTCCTCCATTCTGCTATAACTTCCCCAATCCCTACATCTGTGTATACATGTACACTATCTTCCCCCACCATGTTGCTATAAATTCCCCAATCCCTACATCTGTGTATATATGTACACTATCTTCTCCTCCATGCTGCTATAACTTCCCCAATCCCTATAGCTGTATATACATGTACACTATCTTCCCCCACCATGCTGCTATAAATTCCCCAATCCCTACATTTGTGTATACATGTACACTATCTTCTCCTCCATGCTGCTATAACTTCCCCAATCCCTACAGCTGTATATACATGTACACTATCTTCTCCTCCATGCTGCTATAACTTCCCCAATCCCTACAGCTGTGTATACATGTACACTATATTCACCTCCATGCTGCTATAACTTCCCCAATCCCTACAGCTGTATATACATGTACACTATCTTCTCCTCCATGCTGCTATAACTTCCCCAATCCCTACATCTATGTATACATGTACACTATCTTCTCCTCCATGCTGCTATAACTTCCCCAATCCCTACGTCTATGTATACATGTACACTATCTTCTCCTCCATGCTGCTATAACTTCCCCAATCCCTACAGCATCTGTGTATACATGTACACTATCTTCTCCTCCATTCTGCTATAACTTCCCCAATCCCTACAGCTGTGTATACATGTACACTATCTTCTCCTCCATTCTGCTATAACTTCCCCAATCCCTACAGCTGTGTATACATGGACACTATCTTCTCCTCCATGCTGCTATAACTTCCCCAATCCCTACAGCTGTGTATACATGTACTCTATCTTCTCCATGCTGCTATAACTTCCCCAATCCCTACAGCTGTGTATACATGTACACTATATTCACCTCCATGCTGCTATAACTTCCCAATCCCTACATCTGTGTATACATGTACACTATCTTCTCCTCCATGCTGCTACAACTTCCCCAATCCCTACAGCTGTGTATACATGTACTCTATCTTCTCCTCCATGCTGCTATAACTTCCCCCATCCCTACAGCTGTGTATACATGTACACTATATTCACCTCCATGCTGCTATAACTTCCCCAATCCCTACATCTGTGTATACATGTACTCTATCTTCTCCTCTATTCTGCTATAACTTCCCCAATCCCTACAGCTGTATATACATGTACACTTTCTCCTCCTCCATGATGCTATAACTTCCCCAATCCCTACAGCTGTTTATACATGTACACTATCTTCTCCTCCATGCTGATATAACTTCCCCAATCCCTACAGCTGTGTATACATGTACACTTCTTCTCCTCCATGCTGCTATAACTTCCCCAATCCCTACAGCTGTGTATACATGTACACTATCTTCTACTCCATGCTGCTATAACTTCCCCAATCCCTACATCTATGCATACATGTACACTATCTTCTCCTCCATTCTGCTATAACTTCCCCAATCCCTACAGCTGTATATACATGTACACTTTCTCCTCCTCCATGAAGCTATAACTTCCCCAATCCCTACAGCTGTTTATACATGTACACTATCTTCTCCTCCATGCTGCTATAACTTCCCCAATCCCTACAGCTGTGTATACATGTACACTATCTTCTTCCCATGCTGCAATATATTCCCCAATCCCTACATCTGCATATACATGTACACTATCTTCTCCTCCATGCTGCTATAACATCCCCAATCCCTACAGCTGTGTATACATGTACACTATCTTCTCCTCTATACTGCTATAACTTCCCCAATCCCTACAGCTGTATATACATGTACACTATCTTCTCCTCTATACTGCTATAACTTCCCCAATCCCTACAGCTGTATATACATGTACACTATCTTCTCCTCCATGGTGCTATAACTTCCCCAATCCCTACATCTATGTGTACATGTACACTATCTTCTCCTCCATGCTGCTATAACTTCCCCAATCCCTACATCTGTATATACATGTACACTATCTTCTCCTCCATGCTGCTATAACTTCCCCAATCCCTACATCTATGTGTACATGTACACTATCTTCTCCTCCATGCTGCTATAACTTCCCCAATCCCTACATCTATGTGTACATGTACACTATCTTCAACTCCATACTGCTATAACTTCCCCAATCCCTACAGCATCTGTGTATACATGTACACTATCTTCTCCTCCATGCTGCTATAACTTCCCCAATCCCTACAGCTGTGTATACATGTACACTATCTTCTACTCCATGCTGCTATAACTTCCCCAATCCCTACAGCTGTGTATACATGTACACTATCTTCTCCTCCATTCTGCTATAACTTCCCCAATCCCTACATCTGTGTATACATGTACACTATCTTCTCCTCCATACTGCTATAACTTCCCCAATCCCTACAGCTGTGTATACATGTACATTATCTTCTCCTCCATGCTGCTATAACTTCCCCAATCCCTACAGCTGTGTATACATGTACACTATCTTCTCCTCCATTCTGCTATAACTTCCCCAATCCCTACAGCATCTGTGTATACATGTACACTATCTTCTCATCCATGCTGCTATAACTTCCCCAATCCCTACAGCTGTGTATACATGTACACTATCTTCTCCTCCATGCTGCTATAACTTCCCCAATCCCTACATCTGTGTATACATGTACACTATCTTCCCCTCTATTCTGCTATAACTTCCCCAATCCCTACAGCTGTGTATACATGTACACTATCTTCTCCTCCATGCTGCTATAACTTCCCCAATCCCTACATCTATGTGTACATGTACACTATCTTCAACTCCATACTGCTATAACTTCCCCAATCCCTACAGCATCTGTGTATACATGTACACTATCTTCTCCTCCATGCTGCTATAACTTCCCCAATCCCTACAGCTGTGTATACATGTACACTATCTTCTACTCCATGCTGCTATAACTTCCCCAATCCCTACATCTATGTATACATGTACACTATCTTCTCCTCCATTCTGCTATAACTTCCCCAATCCCTACAGCTGAGTATACATGTACACTATCTTCTCCTCCATACTGCTATAACTTCCCCAATCCCTACAGCTGTGTATACATGTACACTATCTTCTCCTCCATTCTGCTATAACTTCCCCAATCCCTACAGCTGTGTATACATGTACACTATCTTCTCCTCCATTCTGCTATAACTTCCCTAATCCCTACAGCTGTGTATACATGTACACTATCTTCTCCTCTATACTGCTATAACTTCCCCAATCCCTACAGCTGTGTATACATGTATACTATCTTCTCCTCCATTCTGCTATAACTTCCCCAATCCCTACAGCATCTGTGTATACATGTACACTATCTTCTCCTCCATGCTGCTATAACTTCCCCAATCCCTACAGCTGTGTATACATGTACACTATCTTCTCCTCCATGCTGCTATAACTTCCCCAATCCCTACATCTGTGTATACATGTACACTATCTTCTCCTCTATTCTGCTATAACTTCCCCAATCCCTACAGCTGTGTATACATGTACACTATCTTCTCCTCCATGCTGCTATAACTTCCCCAATCCCTACAGCTGTGTATACATGTACACTATCTTCTCCTCCTTTCTGCTATAACTTCCCCAATCCCTACAGCTGTGTATACATGTACACTATCTTCTTCCCATGCTGCAATATATTCCCCAATCCCTACATCTGCATATACATGTACACTATCTTCTCCTCCATGCTGCTATAACATCCCCAATCCCTACAGCTGTGTATACATGTACACTATCTTCTCCTCCATGCTGCAATATATTCCCCAATCCCTATATCTGCATATACATGTACACTATCTTCTCCTCCATTCTGCTATAACTTCCCCAATCCCTACATCTATGTATACATGTTCACTATCTTCTCCTCCATTCTGCTATAACTTCCCCAATCCCTACCTCAGCTGTGTATACATGTACACTATCTTCTCCTCCTTGCTGCTATAACTTCCCCAATCCCTACAGCTGTGTATACATGTACACTATCTTCTCCTCCATGCTGCTATAACTTCCCCAATGCCTACAGCTGTGTATACATGTTCACTATCTTCTCCTCCATGCTGCTATAACTTCCCCAATCCCTACAGCTGTATATACATGTACACTATCTTCTCCTCCATGCTGCTATAACTTCCCCAATCCCTACAGCTGTATATACATGTACACTATCTTCTCCTCCATGCTGCTATTACTTCCCCAATCCCTACATCTATGTATACATGTACACTATCTGTTCCTCCATGCTGCTATAACTTCCCCAATCCCTACATCTATGTATACATGTACACTATCTTCTCCTCCATGCTGCTATAACTTCCCCAATCCCTACATCTATGTATACATGTACACTATCTTCTACTCCATGCTGCTATAACTTCCCCAATCCCTACAGCATCTGTGTATACATGTATACTATCTTCTCCTCCATTCTGCTATAACTTCCCCAATCCCTACAGCTGTGTATACATGAACACTATCTTCACCTCCATTCTGCTATAACTTCCCCAATCCCTACAGCTGTGTATACATGGACACTATCTTCTCCTCCATGCTGCTACAACTTCCCCAATCCCTACAGCTGTGGATACATGTACACTATCTTCTCCTCCATGCTGCTATAACTTCCCCAATCCCTACAGCTGTGTATACATGTACACTATATTCACCTCCATGCTGCTATAACTTCCCCAATCCCTACATCTGTGTATACATGTACTCTATCTTCTCCTCCATGCTGCTATAACTTCCCCAATCCCTACAGCTGTGTATACATGTACACTATATTCACCTCCATGCTGCTATAACTTCCCTAATCCCTACAGCTGTGTATACATGTACGCTATCTTCTCCTCCATGCTGCTATAACTTCCCCAATCCCTACAGCTGTGTATACATGTACACTATCTTCTACTCCATGCTGCTATAACTTCCCCAATCCCTACATCTATGCATACATGTACACTATCTTCTCCTCCATTCTGCTATAACTTCCCCAATCCCTACAGCTGTATATACATGTACACTTTCTCCTCCTCCATGATGCTATAACTTCCCCAATCCCTACAGCTGTTTATACATGTACACTATCTTCTCCATGCTGCTATAACTTCCCCAATCCCTACAGCTGTGTATACATGTACACTATCTTCTCCTCTATACTGCTATAACTTCCCCAATCCCTACAGCTGTATATACATGTACACTATCTTCTCCTCTATACTGCTATAACTTCCCCAATCCCTACAGCTGTATATACATGTACACTATCTTCTTCCCATGCTGCAATATATTCCCCAATCCCTACATCTGCATATACATGTACACTATCTATTCCTCCATGCTGCTATAACATCCCCAATCCCTACAGCTGTGTATACATGTACACTATCTTCTCCTCTATACTGCTATAACTTCCCCAATCCCTACAGCTGTATATACATGTACACTATCTTCTCCTCTATACTGCTATAACTTCCCCAATCCCTACAGCTGTATATACATGTACACTATCTTCTCCTCCATGGTGCTATAACTTCCCCAATCCCTACATCTATGTGTACATGTACACTATCTTCTCCTCCATGCTGCTATAACTTCCCCAATCCCTACATCTGTATATACATGTACACTATCTTCTCCTCCATGCTGCTATAACTTCCCCAATCCCTACATCTATGTGTACATGTACACTATCTTCTCCTCCATGCTGCTATAACTTCCCCAATCCCTACATCTATGTATACATGTACACTATCTTCTCCTCCATGCTGCTATAACTTCCCCAATCCCTACATCTATGTGTACATGTACACTATCTTCAACTCCATACTGCTATAACTTCCCCAATCCCTACAGCATCTGTGTATACATGTACACTATCTTCTCCTCCATGCTGCTATAACTTCCCCAATCCCTACAGCTGTGTATACATGTACACTATCTTCTACTCCATGCTGCTATAACTTCCCCAATCCCTACATCTATGTATACATGTACACTATCTTCTCCTCCATTCTGCTATAACTTCCCCAATCCCTACAGCTGAGTATACATGTACACTATCTTCTCCTCCATACTGCTATAACTTCCCCAATCCCTACAGCTGTGTATACATGTACATTATCTTCTCCTCCATGCTGCTATAACTTCCCCAATCCCTACAGCTATGTGTACATGTACACTATCTTCTCCTCCATTCTGCTAGAACTTCCCCAATCCCTACAGCATCTGTGTATACATGTACACTATCTTCTCATCCATGCTGCTATAACTTCCCCAATCCCTACAGCTGTGTATACATGTACACTATCTTCTCCTCCATGCTGCTATAACTTCCCCAATCCCTACATCTGTGTATACATGTACACTATCTTCTCCTCTATTCTGCTATAACTTCCCCAATCCCTACAGCTGTGTATACATGTACACTATCTTCTCCTCCATGCTGCTATAACTTCCCCAATCCCTACATCTATGTGTACATGTACACTATCTTCAACTCCATACTGCTATAACTTCCCCAATCCCTACAGCATCTGTGTATACATGTACACTATCTTCTCCTCCATGCTGCTATAACTTCCCCATTCCCTACAGCTGTGTATACATGTACACTATCTTCTACTCCATGCTGCTATAACTTCCCCAATCCCTACATCTATGTATACATGTACACTATCTTCTCCTCCATTCTGCTATAACTTCCCCAATCCCTACAGCTGAGTATACATGTACACTATCTTCTCCTCCATACTGCTATAACTTCCCCAATCCCTACAGCTGTGTATACATGTACACTATCTTCTCCTCCATTCTGCTATAACTTCCCCAATCCCTACAGCTGTGTATACATGTACACTATCTTCTCCTCCATTCTGCTATAACTTCCCTAATCCCTACAGCTGTGTATACATGTACACTATCTTCTCCTCTATACTGCTATAACTTCCCCAATCCCTACAGCTGTGTATACATGTACATTATCTTCTCCTCCATGCTGCTATAACTTCCCCAATCCCTACAGCTATGTATACATGTACACTATCTTCTCCTCCATTCTGCTATAACTTCCCCAATCCCTACAGCATCTGTGTATACATGTACACTATCTTCTCCTCCATGCTGCTATAACTTCCCCAATCCCTACAGCTGTGTATACATGTACACTATCTTCTCCTCCATGCTGCTATAACTTCCCCAATCCTTACATCTGTGTATACATGTACACTATCTTCTCCTCTATTCTGCTATAACTTCCCCAATCCCTACATCTGTGTATACATGTACACTATCTTCTCCTCTATTCTGCTATAACTTCCCCAATCCCTACAGCTGTGTATACATGTACACTATCTTCTCCTCCATGCTGCTATAACTTCCCCATTCCCTACAGCTGTGTATACATGTACACTATCTTCTCCTCCATTCTGCTATAACTTCCCCAATCCCTACAGCTGTGTATACATGTACACTATCTTCTTCCCATGCTGCAATATATTCCCCAATCCCTACATCTGCATATACATGTACACTATCTTCTCCTCCATTCTGCTATAACTTCCCCAATCCCTACAGCTGTGTACACATGTACACTATCTTCTTCCCATGCTGCAATATATTCCCCAATCCCTACAGCTGTGTATACATGTACACTATCTTCACCTCCATTCTGCTATAACTTCCCCAATCCCTACAGCTGTGTATACATGGACACTATCTTCTCCTCCATGCTGCTACAACTTCCCCAATCCCTACAGCTGTGTATACATGTACTCTATCTTCTCCTCCATGCTGCTATAACTTCCCCAATCCCTACAGCTGTGTATACATGTACACTATATTCACCTCCATGCTGCTATAACTTTCCCAATCCCTACAGCTGTGTATACATGTACGCTATCTTCTCCTCCATGCTGCTATAACTTCCCCAATCCCTACAGCTGTGTATACATGTACACTATCTTCTCCTCCATTCTGCTATAACTTCCCCAATCCCTACAGCTGTGTATACATGTACACTATCTTCTACTCCATGCTGCTATAACTTCCCCAATCCCTACAGCTGTGTATACATGTACTCTATCTTCTCCTCCATGCTGCTATAACTTCCCCAATCCCTACAGCTGTGTATACATGTACACTATATTCACCTCCATGCTGCTATAACTTCCCCAATCCCTACATCTGTGTATACATGTACTCTATCTTCTCCTCCATGCTGCTATAACTTCCCCAATCCCTACAGCTGTGTATACATGTACGCTATCTTCTCCTCCATGCTGCTATAACTTCCCCAATCCCTACAGCTGTGTATACATGTACACTATTTTCTCCTCCATTCTGCTATAACTTCCCCAATCCCTACAGCTGTGTATACATGTACACTATCTTCTCCTCCATTCTGCTATAACTTCCCCAATCCCTACAGCTGTGTATACATGTACACTATCTTCTCCTCTATTCTGCTATAACTTCCCCAATCCCTACAGCTGTGTATACATGTACACTATCTTCTCCTCCATTCTGCTATAACTTCCCCAATCCCTACAGCTGTATATACATGTACACTTTCTCCTCCTCTATGATGCTATAACATCCCCAATCCCTACATCTGTGTATACATGTACACTATCTTCTCCTCCATGCTGCTATAACTTCCCCAATCCCTACATCTGTGTATACATGTACACTATATTCTCCTCCATGCTGCTATAACTTCCCCAATCCCTACATCTGTGTATACATGTACACTATCTTCTCCTCCATGCTGCTATAACTTCCCCAATCCCTACATCTGTGTATACATGTACACTATATTCTCCTCCATGCTGCTATAACTTCCCCAATCCCTACATCTGTGTAGACATGTACACTATCTTCTCCTCCATGCTGCTATAACTTCCCCAATCCCTACAGCTGTGTATACATGTACACTATCTTCTCCTCCATGCTGCTATAACTTCCCCAACCTACATCTGTGTATACATGTACACTATATTCCCCTCCATGCTGCTATAACTTCCCCAATCCCTACAGCTGTGTATACATGTACACTATCTTCTCCTCCATGCTGCTATAACTTCCCCAATCCCTACATCTGTGTATGCATGTACACTATCTTCTCCTCCATTCTGCTATAACTTCCCCAATCCCTACAGCTGTGTATACATGTACACTATCTTCTCCTCCATGCTGCTATAACTTCCCCAATCCCTACATCTGTGTATACATGTACACTATCTTCTCCTCCATGCTGCTATAACTTCCCCAATCCCTACATCTGTGTATACATGTACACTATATTCCCCTCCATTCTGCTATAACTTCCCCAATCCCTACAGCTGTGTATACATGTACACTATCTTCTCCTCCATGCTGCTATAACTTCCCCAATCCCTACATCTGTGTATACATGTACACTATCTTCTCCTCCATTCTGCTATAACTTCCCCAATCCCTACAGCTGTGTATACATGTACACTATCTTCTCCTCCATGCTGCTATAACTTCCCCAATCCCTACATCTGTGTATACATGTACACTATCTTCTCCTCCATGCTACTATAACTTCCCCAATCCCTACATCTGTGTATACATGTACACTATCTTCTCCTGCATTCTGCTATAACTTCCCCAATCCCTACAGCTGTGTATACATGTACACTATCTTCTCCTCCATTCTGCTATAACTTCCCCTATCCCTACATCTGTGTATACATGTACACTATCTTCTCCTCCATTCTGCTATAACTTCCCCAATCCCTACAGCTGTGTATACATGTACACTATCTTCTCCTCCATGCTGCTATAACTTCCCCAATCCCTACATCTGTGTATACATGTACACTATCTTCTCCTCCATGCTGCTATAACTTCCCCAATCCCTACATCTGTGTACACATGTACACTATCTTCTCCTGCATTCTGCTATAACTTCCCCAATCCCTACAGCTGTGTATACATGTACACTATCTTCTCCTCCATTCTGCTATAACTTCCCCACTCCCTACAGCTGTATATACATGTACACTTTCTCCTCCTCCATGATGCTATAACTTCCCCAATCCCTACAGCTGTTTATACATGTACACTATCTTCTCCTCCATGCTGCTATAACTTCCCCAATCCCTACAGCTGTGTATACATGTACACTATCTTCTTCCCATGCTGCAATATATTCCCCAATCCCTACATCTACATATACATGTACACTATCTTCTCCTCCATGCTGCTATAACATCCCCAATCCCTACAGCTGTGTATACATGTACACTATCTTCTCCTCTATACTGCTATAACTTCCCCAATCCCTACAGCTGTATATACATGTACACTATCTTCTCCTCTATACTGCTATAACTTCCCCAATCCCTACAGCTGTATATACATGTACACTATCTTCTCCTCCATGCTGCTATAACTTCCCCAATCCCTACATCTGTATATACATGTACACTATCTTCTCCTCCATGCTGCTATAACTTCCCCAATCCCTACATCTATGTGTACATGTACACTATCTTCTCCTCCATGCTGCTATAACTTCCCCAATCCCTACATCTATGTATACATGTACACTATCTTCTCCTCCATGCTGCTATAACTTCCCCAATCCCTACATCTATGTGTACATGTACACTATGTTCAACTCCATACTGCTATAACTTCCCCAATCCCTACAGCATCTGTGTATACATGTACACTATCTTATCCTCCATGCTGCTATAACTTCCCCAATCCCTACAGCTGTGTATACATGTACACTATCTTCTACTCCATGCTGCTATAACTTC
This sequence comes from Taudactylus pleione, assembly GCA_031769625.1. Classification (NCBI taxonomy): domain Eukaryota; kingdom Metazoa; phylum Chordata; class Amphibia; order Anura; family Myobatrachidae; genus Taudactylus; species Taudactylus pleione. The sequence continues at coordinate 131,651 of JAUIMM010001970.1, read as the reverse complement.
CCCAATCCCTACATCTATGTATACATGTACACTATCTTCTCCTCCATTCTGCTATAACTTCCCCAATCCCTACAGCTGAGTATACATGTACACTATCTTCTCCTCCATACTGCTATAACTTCCCCAATCCCTACAGCTGTGTATACATGTACACTATCTTCTCCTCCATTCTGCTATAACTTCCCCAATCCCTACAGCTGTGTATACATGTACACTATCTTCTCCTCCATTCTGCTATAACTTCCCTAATCCCTACAGCTGTGTATACATGTACACTATCTTCTCCTCCATGCTGCTATAACTTCCCCAATCCCTACAGCTGTGTATACATGTACACTATCTTCTCCTCCATTCTGCTATAACTTCCCTAATCCCTACATCTGTGTATACATGTACACTATCTTCTCCTCTATACTGCTATAACTTCCCCAATCCCTACAGCTGTGTATACATGTACATTATCTTCTCCTCCATGCTGCTATAACTTCCCCAATCCCTACAGCTATGTATACATGTACACTATCTTCTCCTCCATTCTGCTATAACTTCCCCAATCCCTACAGCATCTGTGTATACATGTACACTATCTTCTCATCCATGCTGCTATAACTTCCCCAATCCCTACAGCTGTGTATACATGTACACTATCTTCTCCTCCATGCTGCTATAACTTCCCCAATCCCTACATCTGTGTATACATGTACACTATCTTCTCCTCTATTCTGCTATAACTTCCCCAATCCCTACAGCTGTGTATACATGTACACTATCTTCTCCTCCATGCTGCTATAACTTCCCCAATCCCTACATCTATGTGTACATGTACACTATCTTCTCCTCCATGCTGCTATAACTTCCCCAATCCCTACATCTATGTGTACATGTACACTATCTTCAACTCCATACTGCTATAACTTCCCCAATCCCTACAGCATCTGTGTATACATGTACACTATCTTCTCCTCCATGCTGCTATAACTTCCTCAATCCCTACAGCTGTATATACATGTACACTATCTTCTACTCCATGCTGCTATAACTTCCCCAATCCCTACATCAATGTATACATGTACACTATCTTCTCCTCCATTCTGCTATAACTTCCCCAATCCCTACAGCTGTGTATAAATGTACACTATCTTCTCCTCTATTCTGCTATAACTTCCCCAATCCCTACAGCTGTGTATACATGTACACTATCTTCTCCTCCATGCTGCTATAACTTCCCCAATCCCTACAGCTGTGTATACATGTTCACTATCTTCTCCTCCATGCTGCTATAACTTCCCCAATCCCTACAGCTGTATATACATGTACACTATCTTCTCCTCCATGCTGCTATAACTTCCCCAATCCCTACAGCTGTATATACATGTACACTATCTTCTCCTCCATGCTGCTATTACTTCCCCAATCCCTACATCTATGTATACATGTACACTATCTGTTCCTCCATGCTGCTATAACTTCCCCAATCCCTACATCTATGTATACATGTACACTATCTTCTCCTCCATGCTGCTATAACTTCCCCAATCCCTACAGCTGTATATACATGTACACTATCTTCTACTCCATTCTGCTATAACTTCCCCAATCCCTACAGCTGTATATACATGTACACTATCTTCTCCTCCATGCTGCTATAACTTCCCCAATCCCTACAGCTGTATATACATGTACACTATCTTCTCCTCCATGCTGCTATTACTTCCCCAATCCCTACATTTATGTATACATGTACACTATCTGTTCCTCCATGCTGCTATAACTTCCCCAATCCCTACATCTATGTATACATGTACACTATCTTCTACTCCATGCTGCTATAACTTCCCCAATCCCTACAGCATCTGTGTATACATGTACACTATCTTCTCCTCCATTCTGCTATAACTTCCGCAATCCCTACAGCTGTGTATACATTTACACTATCTTCACCTCCATTCTGCTATAACTTCCCCAATCCCTACAGCTGTGTATACATGGACACTATCTTCTCCTCCATGCTGCTACAACTTCCCCAATCCCTACAGCTGTGTATACATGTACTCTGTCTTCTCCTCCATTCTGCTATAACTTCCCCAATCCCTACAGCTGTGTATACATGTACACTATCTTCACCTCCATTCTGCTATAACTTCCCCAATCCCTACAGCTGTGTATACATGGACACTATCTTCTCCTCCATGCTGCTACAACTTCCCCAATCCCTACAGCTGTGTATACATGGACACTATCTTCTCCTCCATGCTGCTACAACTTCCCCAATCCCTACAGCTGTGTATACATGTACACTATCTTCTCCTCCATTCTGCTATAACTTCCCCAATCCCTACAGCTGTGTATACATGTACACTATCTTCACCTCAATTCTGCTATAACTTCCCCAATCCCTACAGCTGTGTATACATGGACACTATCTTCTCCTCCATGCTGCTATAACTTCCCCAATCCCTACAGCTGTGTATACATGTACACTATATTCACCTCCATGCTGCTATAACTTCCCCAATCCCTACATCTGTGTATACATGGACTCTATCTTCTCCTCCATGCTGCTATAACTTCCCCAATCCCTACAGCTGTGTATACATGTACACTATATTCACCTCCATGCTGCTATAACTTTCCCAATCCCTACAGCTGTGTATACATGTACGCTATCTTCTCCTCCATGCTGCTATAACTTCCCCAATCCCTACAGCTGTGTATACATGTACACTATCTTCTCCTCCATTCTGCTATAACTTCCCCAATCCCTACAGCTGTGTATACATGTACACTATCTTCTACTCCATGCTGCTATAACTTCCCCAATCCCTACATCTGTGTATACATGTACACTATCTTCTCCTCCATTCTGCTATAACTTCCCCAATCCCTACAGCTGTGTATACATGTACACTATCTTCTCCTCCATGCTGCTATAACTTCCCCAATCCCTACATCTGTGTATACATGTACACTATCTTCTCCTCCATGCTACTATAACTTCCCCAATCCCTACAGCTGTGTATACATGTACACTATCTTCTCCTGCATTCTGCTATAACTTCCCCAATCCCTACAGCTGTGTATACATGTACACTATCTTCTCCTCCATTCTGCTATAACTTCCCCAATCCCTACATCTGTGTATACATGTACACTATCTTCTCCTCCATTCTGCTATAACTTCCCCAATCCCTACAGCTGTGTATACATGTACACTATCTTCTCCTCCATGCTGCTATAACTTCCCCAATCCCTACATCTGTGTATACATATACACTATCTTCTCCTCCATGCTGCTATAACTTCCCCAATCCCTACATCTGTGTACACATGTACACTATCTTCTCCTGCATTCTGCTATAACTTCCCCAATCCCTACAGCTGTGTATACATGTACACTATCTTCTCCTCCATTCTGCTATAACTTCCCCAATCCCTACAGCTGTATATACATGTACACTTTCTCCTCCTCCATGATGCTATAACTTCCCCAATCCCTACAGCTGTTTATACATGTACACTATCTTCTCCTCCATGCTGCTATAACTTCCCCAATCCCTACAGCTGTGTATACATGTACACTATCTTCTTCCCATGCTGCAATATATTCCCCAATCCCTACAGCTGTGTATACATGTACACTATCTTCTTCCCATGCTGCAATATATTCCCCAATCCCTACATCTGCATATACATGTACACTATCTTCTCCTCCATGCTGCTATAACATCCCCAATCCCTACAGCTGTGTATACATGTACACTATCTTCTCCTCTATACTGCTATAACTTCCCCAATCCCTACAGCTGTATATACATGTACACTATCTTCTCCTCTATACTGCTATAACTTCCCCAATCCCTACAGCTGTATATACATGTACACTATCTTCTCCTCCATGGTGCTATAACTTCCCCAATCCCTACATCTATGTGTACATGTACACTATCTTCTCCTCCATGCTGCTATAACTTCCCCAATCCCTACATCTGTATATACATGTACACTATCTTCTCCTCCATGCTGCTATAACTTCCCCAATCCCTACATCTGTATATACATGTACACTATCTTCTCCTCCATGCTGCTATAACTTCCCCAATCCCTACAGCTGTGTATATATGTACACTATCTTCTCCTCCATGCTGCTATAACTTCCCCAATCCCTGCAGCTGTGTATACATGTACACTATCTTCTCCTCCATGCTGCTATAACTTCCCCAATCCCTACATCTATGTATACATGTACACTATCTTCTCCTCCATGCTGCTATAACTTCCCCAATCCCTACATCTATGTGTACATGTACACTATCTTCAACTCCATACTGCTATAACTTCCCCAATCCCTACAGCATCTGTGTATACATGTACACTATCTTCTCCTCCATGCTGCTATAACTTCCCCAATCCCTACAGCTGTGTATACATGTACACTATCTTCTACTCCATGCTGCTATAACTTCCCCAATCCCTACATCTATGTATACATGTACACTATCTTCTCCTCCATTCTGCTATAACTTCCCCAATCCCTACAGCTGAGTATACATGTACACTATCTTCTCCTCCATACTGCTATAACTTCCCCAATCCCTACAGCTGTGTATACATGTACACTATCTTCTCCTCCATTCTGCTATAACTTCCCCAATCCCTACAGCTGTGTATACATGTACACTATCTTCTCCTCCATTCTGCTATAACTTCCCTAATCCCTACAGCTGTGTATACATGTACACTATCTTCTCCTCCATGCTGCTATAACTTCCCCAATCCCTACAGCTGTGTATACATGTACACTATCTTCTCCTCCATTCTGCTATAACTTCCCTAATCCCTACATCTGTGTATACATGTACACTATCTTCTCCTCTATACTGCTATAACTTCCCCAATCCCTACAGCTGTGTATACATGTACATTATCTTCTCCTCCATGCTGCTATAACTTCCCCAGTCCCTACAGCTATGTATACATGTACACTATCTTCTCCTCCATTCTGCTATAACTTCCCCAATCCCTACAGCATCTGTGTATACATGTACACTATCTTCTCATCCATGCTGCTATAACTTCCCCAATCCCTACAGCTGTGTATACATGTACACTATCTTCTCCTCCATGCTGCTATAACTTCCCCAATCCCTACATCTGTGTATACATGTACACTATCTTCTCCTCTATTCTGCTATAAATTCCCCAATCCCTACAGCTGTGTATACATGTACACTATCTTCTCCTCCATGCTGCTATAACTTCCCCAATCCCTACATCTATGTGTACATGTACACTATCTTCAACTCCATGCTGCTATAACTTCCCCAATCCCTACAGCTGTGTATACATGTACACTATCTTCTCCTCCATGCTGCTATAACTTCCCCAATCCCTACATCTATGTGTACATGTACATTATCTTCTCCTCCATGCTGCTATAACTTCCCCAATCCCTACAGCTATGTATACATGTACACTATCTTCTCCTCCATTCTGCTATAACTTCCCCAATCCCTACAGCATCTGTGTATACATGTACACTATCTTCTCATCCATGCTGCTATAACTTCCCCAATCCCTACAGCTGTGTATACATGTACACTATCTTCTCCTCCATGCTGCTATAACTTCCCCAATCCCTACATCTGTGTATACATGTACACTATCTTCTCCTCTATTCTGCTATAACTTCCCCAATCCCTACAGCTGTGTATACATGTACACTATCTTCTCCTCCATGCTGCTATAACTTCCCCAATCCCTACATCTGTGTATACATGTACACTATCTTCTCCTCTATTCTGCTATAACTTCCCCAATCCCTTCAGCATCTGTGTATACATGTACACTATCTTCTCCTCCATGCTGCTATAACTTCCTCAATCCCTACAGCTGTATATACATGTACACTATCTTCTACTCCATGCTGCTATAACTTCCCCAATCCCTACATCTATGTATACATGTACACTATCTTCTCCTCCATTCTGCTATAACTTCCCCAATCCCTACAGCTGAGTATACATGTACACTATCTTCTCCTCCATACTGCTATAACTTCCCCAATCCCTACAGCTGTGTATACATGTACACTATCTTCTCCTCTATTCTGCTATAACTTCCCCAATCCCTACAGCTGTGTATACATGTACACTATCTTCTCCTCCATTCTGCTATAACTTCCCCAATCCCTACAGCTGTGTATACATGTACACTATCTTCTTCCCATGCTGCAATATATTCCCCAATCCCTACATCTGCATATACATGTACACTATCTTCTCCTCCATGCTGCTATAACATCCCCAATCCCTACAGCTGTGTATACATGTACACTATCTTCTCCTCCATGCTGCAATATATTCCCCAATCCCTATATCTGCATATACATGTACACTATCTTCTCCTCCATTTTGCTATAACTTCCCCAATCCCTACAGCTGTGTACACATGTACTCTATCTTCTCCTCCATTCTGCTATAACTTCCCCAATCCCTACCACATCTGTGTATACATGTACACTATCTTCTCCTCCATTCTGCTATAACTTCCCCAATCCCTACAGCTGTGTATACATGTACACTATCTTCTCCTCCATACTGCTATAACTTCCCCAATCTATACATCTATGTATACATGTACACTATCTTCTCCTCCATGCTGCTATAACTTCCCCAATCCCTACAGCTGTATATACATGTTCACTATCTTCTCCTCCATGCTGCTATAACTTCCCCAATCCCTACATCTATGTATACATGTACACTATCTTCTCCTCCATTCTGCTATAACTTCCCCAATCCCTACCACATCTGTGTATACATGTACACTATCTTCTCCTCCATTCTGCTATAACTTCCCCAATCCCTACATCTGTGTATACATGTTCACTATCTTCTCCTCCATTCTGCTATAACTTCCCCAATCCCTACCTCATCTGTGTATACATGTACACTATCTTCTCCTCCTTGCTGCTATAACTTCCCCAATCCCTACAGCTGTGTATACATGTTCACTATCTTCTCCTCCATGCTGCTATAACTTCCCCAATCCCTACAGCTGTATATACATGTACACTATCTTCTCCTCCATGCTGCTATTACTTCCCCAATCCCTACATCTATGTATACATGTACACTATCTGTTCCTCCATGCTGCTATAACTTCCCCAATCCCTACATCTATGTATACATGTACACTATCTTCTCCTCCATGCTGCTATAACTTCCCCAATCCCTACATCTATGTATACATGTACACTATCTTCTCCTCCATGCTGCTATAACTTCTCCAATCTATACATCTATGTATACATGTACACTATCTTCTCCTCCATGCTGCTATATCTTCCCCAATCCCTGCAGCTGTGTATACATGTACACTATCTAATACTCCATGCTGCTATAACTTCCCCAATCCCTACATCTGTGTATACATGTACACTATCTAATACTCCATGCTGCTATAACTTTCCCAATCTCTACAGCATCTGTGTATACATGTACACTATCTTCTCCTCCATTCTGCTATAACTTCCCCAATCCCTACAGCTGTGTATACATGGACACTATCTTCTCCTCCATTCTGCTATAACTTCCCCAATCCCTACATCTGTGTATACATGTACACTATCTTCTCCTCCATGCTGCTACAACTTCCCCAATCCCTACAGCTGTGTATACATGTACTCTATCTTCTCCTCCATGCTGCTATAACTTCCCCAATCCCTACAGCTGTGTATACATGTACACTATATTCACCTCCATGCTGCTATAACTTTCCCAATCCCTACAGCTGTGTATACATGTACGCTATCTTCTCCTCCATGCTGCTATAACTTCCCCAATCCCTACAGCTGTGTATACATGTACACTATCTTCTCCTCCATACTGCTATAACTTCCCCAATCTATACATCTATGTATACATGTACACTATCTTCTCCTCCATACTGCTATAACTTCCCCAATCTATACATCTATGTATACATGTTCACTATCTTCTCCTCCATTCTGCTATAACTTCCCCAATCCCTACCTCATCTGTGTATACATGTACACTATCTTCTCCTCCTTGCTGCTATAACTTCCCCAATCCCTACAGCTGTATATACATGTACACTATCTTCTCCTCCATGCTGCTATAACTTCCCCAATCCCTACAGCTGTATATACATGTACACTATCTTCTCCTCCATGCTGCTATTACTTCCCCAATCGCTACAGCTGTATATACATGTACACTATCTTCTCCTCCATGCTGCTATAACTTCCCCAATCCCTACAGCTGTATATACATGTACACTATCTTCTCCTCCATGCTGCTATAACTTCCCCAATCCCTGCAGCTGTGTATACATGTACACTATCTAATACTCCATGCTGCTATAACTTTCCCAATCCCTACAGCATCTGTGTATACATGTACACTATCTAATACTCCATGCTGCTATAACTTTCCCAATCCCTACAGCATCTGTGTATACATGTACACTATCTTCTCCTCCATTCTGCTATAACTTCCCCAATCCCTACAGCTGTGTATACATGGACACTATCTTCTCCTCCATGCTGCTACAACTTCCCCAATCCCTACAGCTGTGTATACATGTACTCTATCTTCTCCTCCATGCTGCTATAACTTCCCCAATCCCTACATCTGTGTATACATGTACTCTATCTTCTCCTCCACGCTGCTATAACTTCCCCAATCCCTACATCTGTGTATACATGTACTCTATCTTCTCCTCCATGCTACTATAACTTCCCCAATCCCTACAGCTGTGTATACATGTACACTATCTTCTCCTCTATGCTGCTATAACTTCCCCAATCCCTAGAGCTGTGTATACATGTACACTATCTTCTCCTCCATGCTGCTACAACTTCCCCAATCCCTACAGCTGTGTATACATGTACTCTATCTTCTCCTCCATGCTGCTATAACTTCCCCAATCCCTACATCTGTGTATACATGTACTCTATCTTCTCCTCCATGCTGCTATAACTTCCCCAATCCCTACATCTGTGTATACATGTACACTATCTTCTCCTCCACGCTGCTATAACTTCCCCAATCCCTACATCTGTGTATACATGTACACTATCTTCTCCTCCATGCTGCTATAACTTCCCCAATCCCTACAGCTGTGTATACATGTACACTATCTTCTCCTCTATGCTGCTATAACTTCCCCAATCCCTAGAGCTGTGTATACATGTACACTATATTCTCCTCCATGTTGCTATAACTTCCCCAATCCCTACAGCTGTGTATACATGTACACTATCTTCTCCTCCATACTGCTATAACTTCCCCAATCTATACATCTATGTATACATGTACACTATCTTCTCCTCCATGCTGCTATAACTTCCCCAATCCCTACAGCTGTATATACATGTTCACTATCTTCTCCTCCATGCTGCTATAACTTCCCCAATCCCTACATCTATGTATACATGTACACTATCTTCTCCTCCATACTGCTATAACTTCCCCAATCCCTACATCTATGTATACATATACACTATCTTCTCCTCCATACTGGTATAACTTCCCCAATCCCTACAGCTGTATATACATGTATACTATCTTCTCCTCCATGCTGCTATAACTTCCCCAATCCCTACATCTATGTATACATGTACACTATCTTCTCCTCCATGCTGCTATAACTTCCCCAATCCCTACAGCTGTGTATACATGTACACTATCTTCCCCTCCATGCTGCTATAACTTCCCCAATCCCTACAGCTGTGTATACATGTACACTATCTTCTCCTCCATGCTGCTATATATTCCCCAATCCCTATAGCTGTGTATACATGGACACTATCTTCACCTCCATGCTGCTATAACTTCCCCAATCCCTACAGCTGAGTATACATGTACACTATCTTCTCCTCCATGCTGCTATAACTTCCCCAATCCCTACAGCTGTGTATACATGTACACTATCTTCTCCTCCATTCTGCTATAACTTCCCCAATCCCTACAGCTGTGTATACATGTACACTATCTTCTCCTCCATACTGCTATAACTTCCCCAATCTATACATCTATGTATACATGTACACTATCTTCTCCTCCATGCTGCTATAACTTCCCCAATCCCTACAGCTGTATATACATGTTCACTATCTTCTCCTCCATGCTGCTATAACTTCCCCAATCCCTACATCTATGTATACATGTACACTATCTTCTCCTCCATTCTGCTATAACTTCCCCAATCCCTACCACATCTGTGTATACATGTACACTATCTTCTCCTCCATTCTGCTATAACTTCCCCAATCCCTACATCTGTGTATACATGTTCACTATCTTCTCCTCCATTCTGCTATAACTTCCCCAATCCCTACCTCATCTGTGTATACATGTACACTATCTTCTCCTCCTTGCTGCTATAACTTCCCCAATCCCTACAGCTGTGTATACATGTTCACTATCTTCTCCTCCATGCTGCTATAACTTCCCCAATCCCTACAGCTGTATATACATGTACACTATCTTCTCCTCCATGCTGCTATTACTTCCCCAATCCCTACATCTATGTATACATGTACACTATCTGTTCCTCCATGCTGCTATAACTTCCCCAATCCCTACATCTATGTATACATGTACACTATCTTCTCCTCCATGCTGCTATAACTTCCCCAATCCCTACATCTATGTATACATGTACACTATCTTCTCCTCCATGCTGCTATAACTTCTCCAATCTATACATCTATGTATACATGTACACTATCTTCTCCTCCATGCTGCTATATCTTCCCCAATCCCTGCAGCTGTGTATACATGTACACTATCTAATACTCCATGCTGCTATAACTTCCCCAATCCCTACATCTGTGTATACATGTACACTATCTAATACTCCATGCTGCTATAACTTTCCCAATCTCTACAGCATCTGTGTATACATGTACACTATCTTCTCCTCCATTCTGCTATAACTTCCCCAATCCCTACAGCTGTGTATACATGGACACTATCTTCTCCTCCATTCTGCTATAACTTCCCCAATCCCTACATCTGTGTATACATGTACACTATCTTCTCCTCCATGCTGCTACAACTTCCCCAATCCCTACAGCTGTGTATACATGTACTCTATCTTCTCCTCCATGCTGCTATAACTTCCCCAATCCCTACAGCTGTGTATACATGTACACTATATTCACCTCCATGCTGCTATAACTTTCCCAATCCCTACAGCTGTGTATACATGTACGCTATCTTCTCCTCCATGCTGCTATAACTTCCCCAATCCCTACAGCTGTGTATACATGTACACTATCTTCTCCTCCATACTGCTATAACTTCCCCAATCTATACATCTATGTATACATGTACACTATCTTCTCCTCCATACTGCTATAACTTCCCCAATCTATACATCTATGTATACATGTTCACTATCTTCTCCTCCATTCTGCTATAACTTCCCCAATCCCTACCTCATCTGTGTATACATGTACACTATCTTCTCCTCCTTGCTGCTATAACTTCCCCAATCCCTACAGCTGTATATACATGTACACTATCTTCTCCTCCATGCTGCTATAACTTCCCCAATCCCTACAGCTGTATATACATGTACACTATCTTCTCCTCCATGCTGCTATTACTTCCCCAATCGCTACAGCTGTATATACATGTACACTATCTTCTCCTCCATGCTGCTATAACTTCCCCAATCCCTACAGCTGTATATACATGTACACTATCTTCTCCTCCATGCTGCTATAACTTCCCCAATCCCTGCAGCTGTGTATACATGTACACTATCTAATACTCCATGCTGCTATAACTTTCCCAATCCCTACAGCATCTGTGTATACATGTACACTATCTAATACTCCATGCTGCTATAACTTTCCCAATCCCTACAGCATCTGTGTATACATGTACACTATCTTCTCCTCCATTCTGCTATAACTTCCCCAATCCCTACAGCTGTGTATACATGGACACTATCTTCTCCTCCATGCTGCTACAACTTCCCCAATCCCTACAGCTGTGTATACATGTACTCTATCTTCTCCTCCATGCTGCTATAACTTCCCCAATCCCTACATCTGTGTATACATGTACTCTATCTTCTCCTCCACGCTGCTATAACTTCCCCAATCCCTACATCTGTGTATACATGTACTCTATCTTCTCCTCCATGCTACTATAACTTCCCCAATCCCTACAGCTGTGTATACATGTACACTATCTTCTCCTCTATGCTGCTATAACTTCCCCAATCCCTAGAGCTGTGTATACATGTACACTATCTTCTCCTCCATGCTGCTACAACTTCCCCAATCCCTACAGCTGTGTATACATGTACTCTATCTTCTCCTCCATGCTGCTATAACTTCCCCAATCCCTACATCTGTGTATACATGTACTCTATCTTCTCCTCCATGCTGCTATAACTTCCCCAATCCCTACATCTGTGTATACATGTACACTATCTTCTCCTCCACGCTGCTATAACTTCCCCAATCCCTACATCTGTGTATACATGTACACTATCTTCTCCTCCATGCTGCTATAACTTCCCCAATCCCTACAGCTGTGTATACATGTACACTATCTTCTCCTCTATGCTGCTATAACTTCCCCAATCCCTAGAGCTGTGTATACATGTACACTATATTCTCCTCCATGTTGCTATAACTTCCCCAATCCCTACAGCTGTGTATACATGTACACTATCTTCTCCTCCATACTGCTATAACTTCCCCAATCCCTACATCTGTATATACATGTACACTATCTTCTCCTCCATGCTGCTATAACTTCCCCAATCCCTACAGCTGTATATACATGTTCACTATCTTCTCCTCCATGCTGCTATAACTTCCCCAATCCCTACATCTATGTATACATGTACACTATCTTCTCCTCCATACTGCTATAACTTCCCCAATCCCTACATCTATGTATACATATACACTATCTTCTCCTCCATACTGGTATAACTTCCCCAATCCCTACAGCTGTATATACATGTATACTATCTTCTCCTCCATGCTGCTATAACTTCCCCAATCCCTACATCTATGTATACATGTACACTATCTTCTCCTCCATGCTGCTATAACTTCCCCAATCCCTACAGCTGTGTATACATGTACACTATCTTCCCCTCCATGCTGCTATAACTTCCCCAATCCCTACAGCTGTGTATACATGTACACTATCTTCTCCTCCATGCTGCTATATATTCCCCAATCCCTATAGCTGTGTATACATGGACACTATCTTCACCTCCATGCTGCTATAACTTCCCCAATCCCTACAGCTGAGTATACATGTACACTATCTTCTCCTCCATGCTGCTATAACTTCCCCAATCCCTACAGCTGTGTATACATGTACACTATCTTCTCCTCCATGCTGCTATAACTTCCCCAATCCCTACAGCTGTGTATACATGTACACTATCTTCTCCTCCATGCTGCTATAACTTCCCCAATCCCTACAGCTGTGTATACATGTACACTATCTTCTCCTCCATGCTGCTATAACTTCCCCAATGCCTACAGCTGTGTATACATGTACACTATCTTCTCCTCCATGCTGCTATAACTTTCCCAATCCCTACAGCTGTGTATACATGTACACTATCTTCTCCTCCATGCAGCTATAACTTCCCCAATCCCTACAGCTGTGTATACATGTACATTATCTTCTGCTATAGTATTTTGTATGTGTTTTATTCCTGTAGGGGCCAATGTATGTGTGTTTTATTCCTGTGGGGGCCAATGTATGTGTGTTTTATTCCTGTGGGGGCCAATGTATGTGTGTTTTATTCTTGAGGGGCCAATGTATGTGTGTTTTATTCCTGTGGGGGCCAATGTATGTGTGTTTTATTTCTCTGGGGCCAATGTATGTGTGTTTTATTCCTGTAGGGGCCAATGTATGTGTGTTTTATTTCTCTGGGGCCAATGTATGTGTGTTTTATTCCTGTGGGGGCCAATGTATGTGTGTTTTATTTCTCTGTGGCTAATATATGTGTGTTTTATTCCTGTGGGGGCCAATGTATGTGTGTTTTATTTCACTGGGGCCAATGTATGTGTGTTTTATTCCTGTAGGGGCCAATGTATGTGTTTTTTATTCCTGATGGGGCCAATGTATGTGTGTTTTATTTCTGTGGGGGCCAATGTATGTGTGTTTTATTCCTGTGTGGGCCAATGTATGTGTGTTTTATTTCTGTGGGGGCCAATGTATGTGTGTTTTATTCCTGTGGGGGCCAATGTATGTGTGTTTTATTTCTCTGGGGCCAATGTATGTGTGTTTTATTCCTGTGGGGGCCAATGTATGTGTGTTTAATTCCTGTGGGGGCCAGTGTATGTGTGTTTTATTCCTGTGGGGCCAATGTATGAGTTTTATTCCTGTGGGGGCCAATGCATGTTTGTTTTTTTCCTGTGGGGGCCAATGTATGTGTGTTTTATTCCTGTGGAGGCCAATGTATGTGTGTTTTATTCCTGTGGGGGCCAATGTATGTGTGTTTTATTCCTGTGGGGGCCAATATATGTGTTTTATTCCTGTGGGGGCCAATATATGTGTCTTTTATTTCTGTGGATGCCAATGTATGTGTGTTTTATTTTTGTGTGGCCCAATGTATGTATTTTATTTCTGTGGGGGCTAATGTATGTGTGTTTTATTTCTGTGGGGGCCACTGTATGTATTTTATTTCTGTGGGGGCTAATGTATGAGTGTTTTATTCCTGTGGGGGCCAATGTATGTGTGTTTTATTCCTGTGGGGGCCAATATATGTGTATTTTATTCCTGTGTGGGCCAGTGTATGTGTGTTTTTTTTCCTGTGGGGGCCAGTGTATGTGTGTTTTATTCCTGTGGGGGCCAGTGTATGTGTTTAATTCCTGTGCGGGTCAGTGTATGTGTGTTTTATTCCGGTGGGGGCCAATGTATGTGTGTTTTTTTTCTCTATGGCCCCAATGTATGTGTTTTTTATTCCTGTTGGGGCCAATGTATGTGTGTTTTATTCTTGAGGGGCCAATGTATGTGTGTTTAATTTCTCTGGGGCCAATGTATGTGTTTTATTTCTCTGGGGCCAATGTATGTGTGTTTTTTATTCCTGTGGGGGCCAATGTATGTGTGTTTTATTTCTGTGGCCCCAAAGTATGTGTATTTTATTCCTGTTGGGGCCAATGTGTGTGTGTTTTATTCCTGTTGGGGCCAATGTGTGTGTGTTTTATTCCTGTCGGGGCCAATGTATGTGTGTTTTATTTCTGTGGGGGCCAATATATGTGTGTTTTATTTCTCTGTGGCTAATATATGTGTGTTTGATTCCTGTGGGGGGCAATGTATGTGTGTTTTATTTTTTTGTGGCCAATGTATGTGTGTTTTATTCCTGTAGGGGCCAATGTATGTGTGTTTAATTCCTGTGGGGGCCAGTGTATGTGTGTTTTATTCCAGTGGGGCCAATGTATGTGTTTTTTTCCTGTGGGGGCCAATGTATGTGTGTTTTATTCCTGTGGGGGCCAATGTTTGTGTGTTTTATTCCTGTGGGGGCCAATGTATGTGTGTTTTATTCCTGTGGAGGCCAATGTATGTGTGTTTTATTCCTGTGGGGGCCAATGTATGTTTGTTTTTTTCCTGTGGGGGCCAATGTATGTGTGTTTTATTCCTGTGGGGGTCAATATATGTGTATTTTATTCCTGTGGGGGCCAATGTATATGTGTTTTATTCCTGTGGGGGCCAATGTATGTGTGTTTTATTCCTATGGGGGCCAATATATGTGTTTTATTATTGTGGGGGCCAATATATGTGTATTTTATTCCTTTGGAGGCCAATGTATGTATTTTATTTCTATGCAGCCAATGTATATGTGTTTTATTTCTGTGGGGGCTAATGTATGCGTGTTTTATTCTGTGGAGGCCAATGTATGTGTGTTTTATTCCTGTGGGGGCCAATGTATGTGTGTTTTATTCCTGTGGGGGCCAATGTATGTATTTTATTTCTCTGGAGCCAATGTATATGTGTTTTATTTCTGTGGGGGACAATTTATGTGTGTTTTATTTCTGTGGCCCCAATGTTTGTATTTTTTATGCCTGTTGGGGCCAATGTATGTGTGTTTTATTCCTGTGGGGGCCAATGTATGTGAGTTTTAATTCTGTGGGGGCCAAAGTATGTGTGTTTTATTTCTGTGGCCCCAATGTATGTGTTTTTTATTCCTGTTGGGGCCAATTTATGTGTGTTTCATGCCTGCGGGGGCCAATGTATGTGTGTTTTATTCCTGTGGGGGCCAATGTATGTGTGTTTTATTTCTCTGTGGCCAATGTATGTGCATTTTATTCCTGTAGGGGCCAATGTTTGAGTATTTTATTTCTCTGTTGCCCCAATGTATGTGTGTTTTATTCATGTGGGGGCCAATGTATGTGTGTTTTATTCCTGTGGGGGCCAATGTATGTGTTTTTTATTCTTGTTGGGGCCAATGTATGTGTGTTTTATTCCTGTGGGGGCCAATGTATGTGTGTTTTATTTCTGTGGCCCCAAAGTATGTGTTTTTTATTCCTGTTGGGGCCAATGTATGTGTGTTTTATTCATGTCGGGGCCAATGTATGTGTGTTTTATTCCAGTGGGGGCCAATGTATGTGTGTTTTATTTCTGTGGGGGCCAATGTATGTGTGTTTTATTTCTCTGTGGCCAATGTATGTGTGTTTTATTCCTGTGGGGGCCAATGTATGTGTGTTTTATTTATCTGTGGCCAATGTATGTGCATTTTATTCCTGTGGGGGCCAATGTATGTGTGTTTTATTTCTCTGTGGCCAATGTATGTGTGTTTTATTCCTGTGGGGGCCAATGTATGTGTGTTTTATTTCAGTGGAGGCCAATGTATGTGTGTTTTATTCCTGTGGGGGCCAGTGTATGTTTGTATTATTCCTGTGGGGGCCAATGTATGTGTGTTTTATTCCTGTGGGGGCCAATGTATGTTTGTTTTATTCCTGTGGAAGCCAATGTATGTGTGTTTTATTCCTGTGGGGGCCAGTGTATGTGTGTTTTATTCCTGTGGGGTCCAGTGTATGTGTGTTTTATTCCTGTGGGGCCAATGTATGTGTGTTTTTTTCCTGTGGGGGCCAATGTATGTGTGTTTTATTCTAGTGGGGGCCAATGTATGTGTGTTTTATTCCAGTGGGGGCCAGTGTATGTGTGTTTTATTCCTGTGGGGCCAATGTATGTGTGTTTTTTTCCTGTGGGGGCCAATGTATGTGTGTTTTATTCCAGTGGGGGCCAATGAATGTGTGTTTTATTCCTGTGGGGGCCAATGTATGTGTGTTTTATTTCTCTGTGGCCAATGTATGTGTGTTTTATTCCTGTGGGGGCCAATGTATGTGTGTTTAATTCCTGTGGGGGCCAGTGTATGTGTGTTTAATTCCTGTGGGGGCCAGAGTATGTGTGTTTTATTCCTGTGGGGGCCAATGTATGTGTATTTTCTTTCTCTGTGGCCAATGAATGTGTGTTTTATTCCTGTGTGGGCAAATGTATGTGTGTTTAATTCCTGTGGGTGCCAGTGTATGTGTGTTTTATTCCTGTGCGGGCCAGTGTATGTGTGTTTTATTCCTGTGGGGGTCAGTGTATGTGTGTTTTTATTCCTGTGGGGGCCAATGAATGTTTTTTTTTTCCTGTGGGGGCCAATTTATGTGTGTTTTATTCCTATGAGGGCCAATGTATGTGTGTTTTATTCCTGTGGGGGCCAATATATGTGTTTTATTTCTCTGTGGCCCCAATGTATGTGTGTTTTATTCCTGTGGGGGCCAATGTATGTGTGTTTTATTTCTCTGTGTCCCCAATGTATGTGTGTTTTATTCCTGTGGGGGCCAAAGTATGTGTGTTTTATTTCTCTGTGGCCCCAATGTATGTGTTTTTTATTTCTGTTGGGGCCAATGTATGTGTGTTTTATTCTTGTGGAGGCCAATGTATGTGTGTTTTATTCCTGTGGGGGCCAATGTATGTGTGTTTTATTCCTGTGGGTGCCAATGTATATATTTTATTTCTCTGGGGCCAATGTTTATGTGTTTTATTTCTGTGGCCCCAATGTATGTGTGTTTTATTTGTCTGTGGCCCCAATGTATGTGTGTTTTATTCCTGTGAGGGCCAATGTATGTGTGTTTTATTCCTGTGGGGGCCAATGTATGTGTGTTTTATTTCTCTGTGGCTACTATATGTGTGTTTTATTACTGTGGGGGCCAATGTATGTGTGTTTTATTTCTCTGTGGCCCCAATGTATGTGTTTTTTATTTCTGTTGGGGCCAATGTATGTGTGTTTTATTTTTGTGGGGGCCAATGTATGTGTGTTTTATTTCTCTGGGGCCAATTTATGTGTTTTATTTCTCTGGGGCCAATGTATGTGTGTTTTATTCCTATGGGGGCCAGTGTATGTGTGTTTTATTTCTCTGGGGCCAATGTATATGTGTTTTATTCCTGTAGGGGCCAATGTTTGCATATTTTATTTCTCTGTAGCCCCAATGTAAGTGTTTTTTATTCCTGTTGGGGCCAATGTATGTGTGTTTTATTCCTGTGGGGGCCAAGGTATGTGTGTTTTATTCCTGTGGGGGCCATTTTATGTGTGTTTTATTTCACTGTGGCTAATATATGTGTGTTTTATTCCTGTGGGGGCCAATGTATGTGTGTTTTATTTCTCTGTGGCCAATGTATGTGTTTTATTCCTGTGGGGGCCAATGTATGTGTGTTTAATTCCTGTGGGGGCCAGTGTATGTGTGTTTTATTCCTGTGGGGGCCACTGTATGTGTATTTTTTTTCTCTGTGGCCAATGTATGTGAGTTTTATTTCTCTGTGGCCAATGTATGTGTGTTTTATTCCTGTGGGGGCCAGTGTATGTGTGTTTTATTCCTGTGGGGGCCAGTGTATGTGTGTTTTATTCCTGTGAGGGCCAATGTATGTGTTTTATTCCTGTGGGGGCCAATGTATGTGTGTTTTAGTCCTGTGGGGGCCAATGTTTGTGTGTTTTATTCCTGTGGGGTCCAATGTATGTGTGTTTTATTCCTGTGGAGGCCAATGTATGTGTGTTTTATTCCTGTGGGGGCCAATGTATGTTTGTTTTTTTCCTGTGGGGGCCAGTGTATGTGTGTTTTATTCCTGTGGAGGCCAATGTATGTGTGTTTTATTCCTGTGGGGGCCAAAGTATGTGTGTTTTATTCCTGTGGGGGCCAATGTATGTGTGTTTTATTCCTGTGGGGGCCAATGTATGAGTGTTTTAATCCTGTGGGGGCCAATATATGTGTTTTATTCCTGTGGGGGCCAATATATGTGTTTTTTATTTCTGTGGAGGCCAATGTATGTGTGTTTTATTTCTGTGGGGGCTAATGTATGTGTGTTTTATTTCTGTGGGGACCAAAGTATGTATTTTATTTCTGTGGGGGCTAATGTATGTGTGTTTTATTTCTGTGGGGGCCAATGTATGTATTTTATTTCTGTGGGGGCTAATGTATGTGTGTTTTATTTCTCTGTGGCCCCAATGTAAGTGTTTTTTATTGCTGTTGGGTCCAATATATGTGTGTTTTATTCCTGTGGGGGCCAATGTATGTGTGTTTTATTTCTCTGTGGCTAATATATGTGTGTTTTATTCCTTTGGGGGCCAATGTATGTGTGTTTTATTTCTCTGGGGCCAATGTATATGTGTTTTATTCCTGTAGGGGCCAATGTTTGTGTATTTTATTTCTGTTGGGGCCAATGTATGTGTGTTTTATTTCACTGTGGCCAATGTATGTGTGTTTTATTCCTGTGGGAGCCAATCTATGTGTGTTTAATTCCTGTGGGGGCCAGTGTATGTGTGTTTTATTCCTGTGGGGGCCAGAGTATGTGTGTTTTATTCCTGTGGGGGCCAATGTATGTGTATTTTATTTCTCTGTGGCCAATGTATGTGTGTTTTATTCCTGTGGAGGCCAATGTATGTGTGTTTTATTCCTGTGGGGGCCAATGTATGTGTGTTTTATTTCTCTGTGGCCAATATATGTGTGTTTTATTCCTGTGGAGGCCAATGTATGTGTGTTTTATTCCTGTGGGGGCCAATGTATATGTGTTTTATTTCTCCGTGGCCAATGTATGTGTGTTTTATTCCTGTGGAGGCCAATGTATGTGTGTTTTATTCCTGTGGGGGCCAATGTATGTGTGTTTTATTCCAGTTGGGGCCAATGTATGTGTGTTTTATTCCTGTGGGGGCCAATGTATGAGTGTTTTAATCCTGTGGGGGCCAATATATGTGTTTTATTCCTATGGGGGCCAATGTATGTGTGTTTTATTTCTGTGGGGGCTAATGTATGTGTGTTTTACTTCTGTGAAGGCCAATGTATGTATTTGATTTCTGTGGGGGCTATTGTATGTGGGTTTTATTGCTGTGGGGGCCAATGTATGTATTTTATTTCTGTGGGGGCTAATGTATGTGTGTTTTATTTTTGTGGGGGCCAATGTATGTGTGTTTTATTCCTGTGGAGGCAAAAGTATGTGTTTTAGTCCTGTGGGGGCCAATATATGTGTTTTATTCCTGTGGGGGCCAATATATGTGTATTTTATTCATGTGGAGGCCAATATATGTGTGTTTTATTTCTGTGGCCCCAATGTATGTGTTTTTTATTCCTGTTGGCGCCAATGTATGTGTATTTTATTCCTTTGGGGACCAATGTATGTGTGTTTTATTCCTGTGGGGGCCAATGTATGTGTGTTTTATTTCTCTGTGGCTAATATATGTGTGTTTTATTCCTGTGGGTGCCAATGTATGTGTGTTATATTTCTCTGTGGCAAATGTATGTGCACTTTTTTCCTGTGGGGGCCAATTTATGTGTGTTTTATTTCTCTGTGGCCAATGTATGTGCATTTTATTCCTGTGGGGGCCAATATATGTGTGTTTTATTTCTCTGTGGCCAATGTATGTGCATTTTATTCCTGTGGGGGCCAATGTATGTGTGTTTTATTTCTCTGTGGCTAATATATGTGTGTTTTATTCCTGTGGGGGCCAATGTATGTGTGTTTTGTTTATTTGTGGCCCCAATGTATGTGTTTTTTATTCCTGTTGGGGCCAATGTATGTGTGTTTTATTCTTGTGGGGGCCAATGTATGTGTGATTATTTCTGTGGGGGCTAATGTATGTGTGTTTTATTTCTGTGGAGGCCAATTTATGTATTTTATTTCTGTGGGGGCTAATGTATGTGTGTTTTATTCTTGTGGGGGCCAATGTATGTGTGATTATTTCTGTGGGGGCTAATGTATGTGTGTTTTATTTCTGTGGGGGCCAATGTATGTATTTTATTTCTGTGGGGGCTAATGTATGTGTGTTTTATTTTTGTGGGGGCTAATGTATGTGTGTTTTATTTCTGTGGAGGCCAATGTATATGTTTTGTTTTCTGTGGGGGCTAATGTATGTATGTTTTATTTCTGTGGAGGCCAATGTATGTGTTTGATTCCTGTGGGGGCCAATATATGTGTTTTATTCCTGTGGGGGCCAATATATGTGTATTTTATTCCTGTGGAGGCCAATGCATGTGTGTTTTATTCCTGTGGGGGCCAATGTATGTATGTTTTATTCCTGTGGAAGCCAATGTATGTGTGTTTTATTCCTGTGGGGCCAATGTATGTGTGTTTTATTCCTGTGGGGCCAATGCATGTGTGTTTTATTCCTGTGGGGGACAATGTATGTATGTTTTATTCCTGTGGGGCCAATGTATGTGTGTTTTATTCCTGTGGGGGCCAATCTATGTTTGTTTTATTCCTGTGGAAGCCAATGTATGTGTGTTTTATTCCTGTGGAGGCAAATGTATGTGTGTTTTATTCCTATGGGGGCCAATGTTTGTGTGTTTTATTCCTGTGGGGCCCAATGTATGTGTGTTTTATTCCTGTGGGGGCCAATGTATGTGTGTTTTATTCCTGTGGAGGCCAATGTATGTGTGTT
Source organism: Taudactylus pleione (assembly GCA_031769625.1). Lineage (NCBI taxonomy): Eukaryota > Metazoa > Chordata > Amphibia > Anura > Myobatrachidae > Taudactylus > Taudactylus pleione. The sequence continues at coordinate 109,718 of JAUIMM010001970.1, read as the reverse complement.
TTATTCCTGTGGGGCCCAATGTTTGTGTGTTTTATTCCTGTGGAGGCCAATGTATGTGTGTTTTTTTTCCTGTGGGGGCCAATGTATGTGTGTTTTATTCCTGTGGAGGCCAATGTATGTGTGTTTTATTCCTGTGGAGGCCAATGTATTTGTGTTTTTTTCCTGTGGGGGCCAATATTTGTGTATTTTATTCCTGTGGGGGCCAATGTATGTGTTTTATTCCTGTGGGGGCCAATGTATGTGTTTTGTTCCTGTGGAGGCCAATGTATGTGTGTTTTATTCCTGTGGAGGCCAATGTATGTGTGTTTTATTCCTGTGGGGGCCAATGTATGTGTATTTTATTCCTGTGGGGGCCAATGTATATGTGTTTTATTCCTGTGGGGGCCAATGTATTTGTGATTAATTCCTATGGGGGCCAATATATGTGTTTTATTCCTGTGGGGGCCAATATATGTGTATTTTATTCCTGTGCAGGCCAATGTATGTATTTTACTTCTCTGGAGCCAATGTATATGCGTTTTATTTCTGTGGGGGCTAATTTATGCGTGTTTTATTTCTGTGGAGGCCAATGTATGTGTTTTATTCCTGTGGGGGCCAATGTATGTATTTTATTTCTCTGGAGCCAATGTATATGTGTTTTATTTCTGTGGGGGACAATTTATGTGTGTTTTATTTCTGTGGCCCCTATGTTTGTATTTTTTATGCCTGTTTGGGCCAATGTATGTGTGTTTTATTCCTGTGGGGGCCAATGTATGTGTGTTTTATTTCTCTGTGGCAAATGTTTGTGCATTTTTTTCCTGTGGGGGCCAATTTATGTGTGTTTTATTTCTCTGTGGCCAATGTATGTGCATTTTATTCCTGTGGGGGCCAATATATGTGTGTTTTAGTTCTCTGTGGCCAATGTATGTGCATTTTATTCCTGTGGGGGCCAATGTATGTGTGTTTTATTTCTCTGTGGCTAATATATGTGTGTTTTATTCCTGTGGGGGCCAATGTATGTGTGTTTTATTTATTTGTGGCCCCAATGTATGTGTTTTTTATTCCTGTTGGGGCCAATGTATGTATTTTTTTCTTGTGGGGGCCAATGTATGTGTGATTATTTCTGTGGGGGCTAATGTATGTGTTTTATTTCTGTGGAGGCCAATGCATGTATTTTATTTCTGAGGGGGCCAATGTATGTATTTTATTTCTTTGGGGGCTAATGTATGTGTGTTTTATTTTTGTGGGGGCTAATGTATGTGTGTTTTATTTCTGTGGAGGCCAATGTATGTATTTTGATTTCTGTGGGGGCTAATGTATGCGTCTTTTATTTCTGTGGAGGCCAATGTATGTGTTTTATTCCTGTGGGGGCCAATATATGTGTATTTTATTTCTGTGGAGGCCAGGGTATGTGTGTTTTATTCCTGTGGGGGCCAATGTATGTGTGTTTTATTCCTGTGGGGGCCAATGTATGTGTGTTTTATTCCTGTGGAAGCCAATGTACGTGTGTTTTATTCCTGTGGGGCCAATGTATGTGTGTTTTATTCCTGTGGGGCCAATGTATGTGTGTTTTATTCCAGTGGGGGCCAATGTATGTGTGTTTTTTTCCTGTGAGGGCCAATGTATGTGTGTTTTATTCCTGTGGGGGACAATGTTTGTGTGTTTTATTCCTATGGGGGCCAATGTATGTGTGTTTTATTCCTGTGGGGGCCAATGTATGTTGGTTTTTTTCCTGTGGGGGCCAATGTATGTGTGTTTTATTCCTGTGGGGGCCAATGTTTGTGGGTTTTATTCCTGTGGAGGCCAATGTATTTGTGTTTTATTCCTGTGGGGGCCAATATATGTGTATTTTATTCCTGTGGTGGCCAATGTATGTGTTTTATTCCTGTGGGGGCCAATGTATGTGTTTTATTCCTGTGGAGGCCAATGTATGTGTGTTTTACTCCTGTGGAGGCCTATGTATGTGTGTTTTATTCCTGTGGGGGCCAATATATGTGTATTTTATTCCTGTGGGGGCCAATGTATATGTGTTTTATTCCTGTGGGGGCCAATGTATGTGTGTTTTATTCCTATGGGGGCCAATATATGTTTTTTATTATTGTGGGGGCCAATATATGTGTATTTTATTCCTGTGGAGGCCAATGTATGTATTTTATTTCTATGCAGCCAATGTATATGTGTTTTATTTCTGTTGGGGCTAATGTATGCGTGTTTTATTCTGTGGAGGCCAATGTATGTGTGTTTTATTCCTGTGGGGGCCAATGTATGTGTGTTTTATTCCTGTGGGGGCCAATGTATGTGTGCTTTATTCCTGTGGGGGCCAATGTATGTATTTTATTTCTCTGGAGCCAATGTATATGTGTTTTATTTCTGTGGGGGACAATTTATGTGTGTTTTATTTCTGTGGCCCCAATGTTTGTATTTTTTATGCCTGTTGGGGCCAATGTATGTGTGTTTTATTCCTGTGGGGGCCAATGTATGTGTGTTTTATTTCTGTGGGGGCCAAAGTATGTGTGTTTTATTTCTGTGGCCCCAATGTATGTGTTTTTTATTCCTGTTGGGGCCAATTTATGTGTGTTTCATTCCTGCGGGGGCCAATGTATGTGTGTTTTATTTCTCTGTGGCCAATGTATGTGCATTTTATTCCTGTAGGGGCCAATGTTTGAGTATTTTATTTCTCTGTTGCCCCAATGTATGTGTGTTTTATTCATGTGGGGGCCAATGTATGTGTGTTTTATTCCTGTGGGGGCCAATGTATGTGTTTTTTATTCCTGTTGGGGCCAATGTATGTGTGTTTTATTCCTGTTGGGGCCAATGTATGTGTGTTTTATTTCTGTGGCCCCAAAGTATGTGTTTTTTATTCCTGTTGGGGCCAATGTATGTGTGTTTTATTCATGTCGGGGCCAATGTATGTGTGTTTTATTCCTGTGGGGGCCAAAGTATATGTGTTTTATTTCTGTGGGGGCCAATGTATGTGTGTTTTATTTCTCTGTGGCCAATGTATGTGTGTTTTATTCCTGTGGGGGCCAATGTATGTGTGTTTTATTTCTCTGTGGCCAATGTATGTGCATTTTATTCCTGTGGGGGCCAATGTATGTGTGTTTTATTTCTCTGTGGCCAATGTATGTGTGTTTTATTCCTGTGGGGGCCAATGTATGTGTGTTTTATTTCAGTGGGGGTCAATGTATGTGTGTTTTATTCCTGTGGGGGCCAGTGTATGTTTGTATTATTCCTGTGGGGGCCAATGTATGTGTGTTTTATTCCTGTGGGGGCCAATGTATGTTTGTTTTATTCCTGTGGAAGCCAATGTATGTGTGTTTTATTCCTGTGGGGTCCAGTGTATGTGTGTTTTATTCCTGTGGGGCCAATGTATGTGTGTTTTTTTCCTGTGGGGGCCAATGTATGTGTGTTTTATTCCAGTGGGGGCCAATGTATGTGTGTTTTATTCCAGTGGGGGCCAGTGTATGTGTGTTTTATTCCTGTGGGGCCAATGTATGTGTGTTTTTTTCCTGTGGGGGCCAATGTATGTGTGTTTATTCCAGTGGGGACCAATGTATGTGTGTTTTATTCCTGTGGGGGCCAATGTATGTGTGTTTTATTTCTCTGTGGCCAAGGTATGTGTGTTTTATTCCTGTGGGGGCCAATGTATGTGTGTTTAATTCCTGTGGGGGCCAGTGTATGTGTGTTTTATTCCTGTGGGGGCCAGAGTATGTGTGTTTTATTCCTGTGGGGGCCAATGTATGTGTGTTTAATTCCAGTGGGGGCCAGTATATGTGTGTTTTATTCCTGTGGGGGCAAATGTATGTGTGTTTTATTCCTTTGGGGCCAATGTATGTGTGTTTAATTCCTGTGGGGGCCAGTGTATGTGTGTTTAATTCCTGTGGGGGCCAGTGTATGTGTGTTTTATTCCTGTGGGGGCCAATGTATGTGTGTTCTATTCCTGTGGGGGCCAATGTATGTGTATTTTCTTTCTCTGTGGCCAATGTATGTGTGTTTTATTCCTGTGGGGGCCAATGTATGTGTGTTTAATTCCTGTGGGGGCCAGTGTATGTGTGTTTTATTCCTGTGGGGGCCAATGTATGTGTGTTTTATTTCTCTGTGGCCAATGAATGTGTGTTTTATTCCTGTGGGGGCAAAATGTATGTGTGTTTAATTCCTGTGGGGGCAAATGTATGTGTGTTTTATTCCTGTGGGGGCCAGTGTATGTGTGTTTTTATTCCTGTGGGGGCCAATGAATGTTTTTTTTTTCCTGTGGGGGCCAATTTATGTGTGTTTTATTCCTATGAGGTCCAATGTATGTGTGTTTTATTCCTGTGGGGGCCAATATATGTGTTTTATTCCTTTTTGGGCCAATATATGTGTATATTATTCCTGTGGTGGCCAATGTATGTGTGTTTTATTTCTGTGGGGTCTAATGTATGTGTGTTATATTTCTGTGGAGGCCAATGTATGTGTGTTTTATTCCTGTGGGGGCCAATGTATGTGTGTTTTATTTCTGTGGGGCCAATGTATATGTGTTTTATTTCTGTGGGGACCAATATATTTGTGTTTTATTTGTCTGTGGCCCCAATGTATGTGTGTTTTATTCCTGTGAGGGCCAATGTATGTGTGTTTTATTTCTCTGTGGCCCCAATGTATGTGTGTTTTATTCCTGTGGGGGCCAATATATGTGTGTTTTATTTCTCTGTGGCTACTATATGTGTGTTTTATTACTGTGGGGGCCAATGTATGTGTGTTTTATTTCTCTGTGGCCCCAATGTATGTGTTTTTTATTTCTGTTGGGGCCAATGTATGTGTGTTTTATTCTTGTGGGAGCCAATGTATGTGTATTTTATTTCTCTGGGGCCAATTTATGTGTTTTATTTCTCTGGGGCCAATGTATGTGTGTTTTATTCCTGTGGGGGCCAGTGTATGTGTGTTTTATTCCTGAGGGGGCCAATGTTTGCGTATTTTATTTCTCTGTAGCCCCAATGTAAGTGTTTTTTATTCCTGTTGGGGCCTATGTATGTGTGTTTTATTCCTGTGGGGGCCAATGTATGTGTGTATTATTTCTGTGGCCCCAATGTATGTGTGTTTTATTCCTGTCTGGGCCAATGTATGTGTGTTTTATTTCTGTGGGGGCCAATGTATGCGTGTTTTATTCCTGTGGGGGCCATTTTATGTGAGTTTCATTTCACTGTGGCTAATATATGTGTGTTTTATTCCTGTGGGGGCCAATGTATGTGTGTTTTATTTCTCTGTGGCCAATGTATGTGTGTTTTATTCCAGTGGGGGACAATGTATGTGTGTTTAATTCCTGTGGGGGCCAGTGTATGTGTGTTTTATTCCTGTGGGGGCCACTGTATGTGTATTTTTTTTCTCTGTGGCCAATGTATGTGTGTTTTATTCCTGTGGGGGCCAGTGTATGTGTGTTTTATTCCTGTGGGGGCCAGTGTATGTGTGTTTTATTCCTGTGAGGGCCAATGTATGTGTGTTTTATTCCTGTGGGGGCCAATGTATCTGTGTTTTATTCCTGTGGGGGCCAATGTTTGTGTGTTTTATTCCTGTGGGGGCCAATGTATGTGTGTTTTATTCCTGTGGAGGCCAATGTATGTGTGTTTTATTCCTGTGGGGGCCAATGTATGTTTGTTTTTTTTCCTGTGGGGGCCAATGTATGTGTGTTTTATTCCTGTGTGAGGCCAATGTATGTGTGTTTATATTCTCTGTGGGGGCCAATGTATGTGTGTTTTATTCCTGTGGGGGCCAATGTATGTGTGTTTTATTCCTGTGGGGGCCAATGTATGAGTGTTTTAATCCTGTGGGGGCCAATATATGTGTTTTTTTTCCTGTGGGGGCCAATATATGTGTATTTTTTTTTCGGTGGAAGCCAATGTATGTGTGTTTTATTTCTGTGGGGGCTAATGTATGTGTGTTTTATTTCTGTGAAGGCCAATGTATGTTATTTTATTTCTGTGGGGGCTATTGTATGTGTGTTTTTATTGCAGTGGGGGCCAATGTATGTATTTTATTTCTGTGGGAGCTAATGTATGCGTGTTTATATTTTTGTGGGGGCCAAAGTATGTGTGTTTTATTCCTGTGGAGGCAAAAGTATGTGTTTAGTCCTGTGGGGGCCAATATATGTGTTTTATTCCTGTGGGGGCCAATATATTGTGTATTTTATTCATGTGGAGGCCAATATATGTGTGTTTTATTTCTGTGGCCCCAATGTATGTGTTTTTTATTCCTGTTGGCACCAATGTATGTGTATTTTATTCCTGTGGGGAGCAATGTATGTGTGTTTTAATCCTGTGTGGGGCCAATGTATGTGTGTTATATTTCTCTGTGGGCAAATGTATGCTGCATTTTTTTCCTGTGGGTGCCAATTTATATGTGTTTTTTTTTCTCTGTGGCCAATGTATGTGCATTTTATTCCTGTGGGGGCCCAATGTATGTGTGTTTTATTTCTCTCTGAGGCTAATATATGTGTGTTTTATTCCTGTGGGAGGCCAAATGTATGTGTGTTTTATTTATTTGTGGCCCCAATGTATGTGTTTTTTTATTCCTGTTGGGGCCAATGTATGTGTGTTTTTTTCTTGTGGGGGCCAAAGTATGTGTGATTATTTCTGTGGGGGCTAATGTATGTGTTTTATTTCTGTGGAGGCCAATGCATGTATTTTATTTCTGAGGGGGCCAATGTATGTATTTTATTTCTTTGGGGGCTAATGTATGTGTGTTTTATTTTTGTGGGGGCTAATGTATGTGTGTTTTATTTCTGTGGAGGCCAATGTATGTATTTTGATTTCTGTGGGGGCTAATGTATGCGTGTTTTATTTCTGTGGAGGCCAATGTATGTGTTTTATTCTGTGGGGCCAATATATGTGTATTTTATTTCTGTGGAGGCCAGGGTATGTGTGTTTTATTCCTGTGGGGGCCAATGTATGTGTGTTTTATTCCTGTGGGGGCCAATGTATGTTTGTTTTATTCCTGTGGAAGCCATGTACGTGTGTTTTATTCCTGTGGGGCCAATGTATGTGTGTTTTATTCCTGTGGGGCCAATGTATGTGTGTTTTATTCCAGTGGGGGCCAATGTATGTGTGTTTTTTTCCTGTGAGGCCAATGTATGTGTGTTTTATTCCTGTGGGGGACAATGTTTGTGTGTTTTATTCCTATGGGGGCCATGTATGTGTGTTTTATTCCTGTGGGGGCCAATGTATGTTGGTTTTTTTCCTGTGGGGGCCAATGTATGTGTGTTTTTATTCCTGTGGGGGCCAATGTTTGTGTGTTTTATTCCTGTGGAGGCCAATGTATTTGTGTTTTATTCCTGTGGGGGCCAATATATGTGTATTTTATTCCTGTGGTGGCCAATGTATGTGTTTTATTCCTGTGGGGGCCAATGTATGTGTTTTATTCCTGTGGAGGCCAATGTATGTGTGTTTTACTCCTGTGGAGGCCTATGTATGTGTGTTTTATTCCTGTGGGGGCCAATATATGTGTATTTTATTCCTGTGGGGGCCAATGTGTATATGTGTTTTTATTCCTGTGGGGGCCAATGTATGTGTGTTTTATTCCTATGGGGGCAATATATGTTTTTTATTATTGTGGGGGCCAATATATGTGTATTTTATTCCTGTGGAGGCCAATGTATGTATTTTATTTCTATGCAGCCAATGTATATGTGTTTTATTTCTGTTGGGGCTAATGTATGCGTGTTTTATTCTGTGGAGGCCAATGTATGTGTGTTTTATTCCTGTGGGGGCCAATGTATGTGTGTTTTATTCCTGTGGGGGCCAATGTATGTGTGCTTTATTCCTGTGGGGGCCAATGTATGTATTTTATTTCTCTGGAGCCAATGTATATGTGTTTTATTTCTGTGGGGGACAATTTATGTGTGTTTTATTCCTGTGGGGGCCAATGTATGAGTGTTTTAATCCTGTGGGGGCCAATATATGTGTTTTTTTCCTGTGGGGCCAATATATGTGTATTTTTTTTCGGTGGAAGCCAATGTATGTGTGTTTTATTTCTGTGGGGGCTAATGTATGTGTGTTTTATTTCTGTGAAGGCCAATGTATGTATTTTATTTCTGTGGGGGCTATTGTATGTGTGTTTTATTGCAGTGGGGGCCAATGTATGTATTTTATTTCTGTGGGAGCTAATGTATGCGTGTTTTATTTTTGTGGGGGCCAATGTATGTGTGTTTTATTCCTGTGGAGGCAAAAGTATGTGTTTTAGTCCTGTGGGGGCCAATATATGTGTTTTATTCCTGTGGGGGCCAATATATGTGTATTTTATTCATGTGGAGGCCAATATATGTGTGTTTTATTTCTGTGGCCCCAATGTATGTGTTTTTTATTCCTGTTGGCACCAATGTATGTGTATTTTATTCCTGTGGGGGCCAATGTATGTGTGTTATATTTCTCTGTGGCAAATGTATGTGCATTTTTTTCCTGTGGGGGCCAATTTATGTGTGTTTTATTTCTCTGTGGCCAATGTATGTGCATTTTATTCCTGTGGGGGCCAATGTATGTGTGTTTTATTTCTCTGTGGCTAATATATGTGTGTTTTATTCCTGTGGGGGCCAATGTATGTGTATTTTATTTATTTGTGGCCCCAATGTATGTGTTTTTTATTCCTGTTGGGGCCAATGTATGTGTGTTTTATTCTTGTGGGGGCCAATGTATGTGTGATTATTTCTGTGGGGGCTAATGTATGTGTGTTTTATTTCTGTGGAGGCCAATTTATGTATTTTATTTCTGTGGGGGCTAATGTATGTGTGTTTTATTTCTGTGGGGGCCAATGTATGTATTTTATTTCTGTGGGGGCTAATGTATGTGTGTTTTATTTTTGTGGGGGCCAATGTATGTATTTTGATTTCTGTGGGGGCTAATGTATGTTTGTTTTATTCCTGTGGAAGCCAATGTATGTGTGTTTTATTCCTGTGGAGGCCAATGTATGTGTGTTTTATTCCTATGGGGGCCAATGTTTGTGTGTTTTAATCCTGTGGGGGCCAATGTTTGTGTGTTGATTCCTGTGGAGGCCAATGTATGTGTGTTTTATTCCTGTGGGGGCCAATGTATGTTTGTTTTTTTCCTGTGGGGGACAATGTATGTGTGTTTTATTCCTGTGGAGGCCAATGTATGTGTGTTTTATTTCTGTGGAGGCCAATGTATGTGTGTTTTATTCCTGTGGGGGCCAATGTGTGTGTGTTTTATTCCTGTGGAGGCCAATGTATTTGTGTTTTATTCCTGTGGGGGCCAATATAAGTGTATTTTATTCCTGTGGGGGCCAATGTATGTGTTTTATTCCTCTGGGGGCCAATGTATGTGTTTTATTCCTGTGGAGGCCAATGTATGTGTGTTTTATTCCTGTGGAGGCCAATGTATGTGTGTTTTATTCCTGTGGGGTCCAATGTATGTGTATTTTATTCCTGTGGGGGCCAATGTATATGTGTTTTATTCCTGTGGGGGCCAATGTATATGTGTTTTATTCCTGTGGGGGCCAATGTATTTGTGATTAATTCCTATGGGGGCCAATATATGTTTTTTATTCCTGTGGAGGCCAATGAATGTATTTTATTTCTCTGGAGCCAATGTATATGCGTTTTATTTCTGTGGGGGCTAATGTATGCGTGTTTTATTTCTGTGGAGGCCAATGTATGTGTGTTTTATTACTGTGGGGGCCAATGTATGTATTTTATTTCTCTGGAGCCAATGTATATGTGTTTTATTTCTGTGGGGGACAATTTATGTGTGTTTTATTTCTGTGGCCCCAATGTTTGTATTTTTTATGCCTGTTGGGGCCAATGTATGTGTGTTTTATTCCTGTGGGGGCCAATGTATGTGTGTTTTATTTCTGGTGGGGCCAAAGTATGTGTGTTTTATTTCTGTGGCCCCAATGTATGTGTTTTTTATTCCTGTTGGGGCCAATTTATGTGTGTTTCATTCCTGCGGGGGCCAATGTATGTGTGATTTATTTCTCTGTGGCTAATATATGTGTGTTTTATTCCTGTGGGGGCCAATGTATGTGTGTTTTATTTCTCTGTTGCCCCAATGTATGTGTGTTTTATTCATGTGGGGGCCAATGTATGTGTGTTTTATTCCTGTGGGGGCCAATGTTTGTGTATTTTATTTCTCTGTTGCCCCAATGTATGTGTGTTTTATTCATGTGGGGGCCAATGTATATGTGTTTTATTCCTGTGGGGGCCAATGTATGTGTTTTTTATTCCTGTTGGGGCCAATGTATGTGTGTTTTATTCCTGTGGGGTCCAATGTATGTGTGTTTTATTTCTGTGGCCTCAATGTATGTGTTTTTTATTCCTGTTTGGGCCAATGTATGTGTGTTTTATTCTTGTCGGGGCCAATGTATGTGTGTTTTATTCCTGTGGGGGCCAATGTATGTGTGTTTTATTTCTCTGTGGCCAATGTATGTGTGTTTTATTCCTGTGGGGGCCAATGTATGTGTGTTTTATTTCTTTGTGGCCAATGTATGTGCATTTTATTCCTGAGGGGGCCAATGTATGTGTGTTTTATTTCTCTATGGCCAATGTATGTGTGTTTTATTCCTGTGTGGGCCAATGTATGTGTGTTTTATTTCAGTGGGGGCCAATGTATGTGTGTTTTATTCCTGTGGGGGCCAGTGTATGTGTGTTTTATTCCTGTGGGGGCCAATGTATGTGTGTTTTATTCCTGTGGGGGCCAATGTATGTTAGTTTTATTCCTGTGGAAGCCAATCTATGTGTGTTTTATTCCTGTGGAGGCCAGTGTATGTGTGTTTTATTCCTGTGGGGGCCAGTGTATGTGTGTTTTATTCCTGTGGGGCCAATGTATGTGTGTTTTTTTCCTGTGGGGGCCAATGTATGTGTGTTTTATTCCAGTGGGGGCCAATGTATGTGTGTTTTATTCCTGTGGGGGCCAATGTATGTGTGTTTTATTCCTGTGGAGGCCAATGTATGTGTGTTTTATTCCTGTGGGGGCCAATGTATGTTTGTTTTTTTCCTGTGGGGGCCAATGTATGTTTGTTTTATTCCTGTGGAGGCCAATGTATGTGTGTTTTATTCCTGTGGGGGCCAATGTATGTGTGTTTTATTCCTGTGGGGTCATTGTATGTGTGTTTTATTCCTGTGGGGGCCAATATATGTGTTTTATTCCTGTCGGGGACAATATATGTGTATTTTATTTCTGTGGAGGCCAATGTATGTGTGTTTTATTTCTGTGGGGGCCAATGTATGTATTTTATTCCTGTGGGGGCTAATGTATGTGTGTTTTTTTTCTATGGGGGCCAATGTATGTATTTTATTTCTGTCGGGGCCAATGTATGTGTGTTTTATTCCTGTGGAGGCCAATGTATGTGTTTTATTCCTGTGGGGACCAATATATGTGTTTTATTCCTGTGGGGGAAAATATATGTGTATTTTATTCCTGTGGAGGCCAATGTATGTGTGTTTTATTTCTGTGGGGGCTAATGTATGTGTGTTTTATTCCTGTGGAGGCCAATGTATGTGTGTTTTATTCCTGTGGGGGCCAATGTATGTGTTTTTTTTCTGTGGCCCCAATGTATGTGTTTTTTATTCCTGTTGGGTCCAATGTATGTGTATTTTATTCCTGTGGGGGCCAATGTATGTGTATTTTATTCCTGTGGGGGCCAATGTATGTGTGTTTTATTCCTGTGGCGGCCAATGTATGTGTATTTTATTCCTTTGGGGGCCAATGTATATGTGTATTTTATTCCTGTGGGGGCCAATGTATGTGTTTTTTATTCCTGTGGGGGCCAATTTATGTGTGTTTTATTCCTGTGGGGGCCAATATATGTGTTTTATTCCTGTGGGGGCCAATATATGTGTATTTTATTCCTGTGGAGGCCAATGTATGTATTTTATTTCTCTAGAGCCAATGTATATGTGTTTTATTTCTGTGTGGGCTAATGTATGTGTGTTTTATTCCTGTGTGGGCCAAAGTATTTGAGTTTTATTTCTGTGGCCCCAATGTATGTGTGTTTTATTCTTGTGGGGGCCGGTATATGTGTGTTTTATTTCTCTGTGGCCAATGTATGTGTTTTATTTCTCTGGGGCCAATGTATGTGTATTTTATTCCTTTTGGGGCCAATGTATGTGTGTTTTATTCCTGTGGGGGCCAATGTATGTGTTTTTTATTCCTGTTGGGGCCAATGTATGTGTTTTTTATTCCTGTTGGGGCCAATGTATGTGTGTTTTTTTCCTGTCGGGGCCAATGTATGTGTGTTTTATTCCTGTGGGGACCAATGTATGTGTGCTTTATTTCTCTGTGGCCCCAATGTATGTGTTTTTTATTCCTGTTGGTGCCAATATATGTGTGTTTTATTCCTGTGGGGGCCAATGTATGTGTGTTTTATTTCTCTGTGGCTAATGTATGTGTGTTTTATTTCTCTGTGGCCCCAATGTATGTGTTTTTTATTCCTGTTGGGGCCAATGTATGTGTGTTTTTGATTCCTGTTGGGGCCAATGTGTGTGTGTTTTATTCCTGTGGGGGCCAATGTATGTATTTTGATTTCTGTGGGGGCTAATGTATGTGTGTTTTATTTCTGTGGAGGCCAATGTATGTGTTTTATTCCTGTGGGGGCCAATATATGTGTTTTATTCCTGTGGGGGCCAATATATGTGTATTTTATTTCTGTGGAGGCCAGTGTATGTGTGTTTTATTCCAGTGGGGGCCAATGTATGTGTGTTTTATTCCTGTGGGGGCCAATGTATGTTTGTTTTATTCCTGTGGAAGCCAATGTATGTGTGTTTTATTCCTGTGGGGCCAATGTATGTGTGTTTTATTCCTGTGGGGCCAATGTATGTGTGTTTTATTCCAGTGGGGGCCAATGTATGTGTGTTTTTTTCCTGTGAGGGCCAATGTATGTGTGTTTTATTCCTGTGGGGGCCAATGTTTGTGTGTTTTATTCCTGTGGGGGCCAATGTATGTGTGTTTTATTCCTGTGGAGGCCAATGTATGTGTGTTTTATTCCTGTGGGGGACAATGTATGTTGTTTTTTTTCCTATGGGGGCCAATGTATGTGTGTTTTATTCCTGTGGGGGCCAATGTATGTGTGTTTTATTCCTGTTCGGGCCAATGTATGTGTGTTTTATTCCAGTGGGGGCCAATGTTTGTGTATTTTATTCCTGTGGAGGCCAATGTATTTGTGTTTTATTCCTGTGGGGGCCAATATATGTGTATTTTATTCCTGTGGGGGCCAATGTATGTGTTTTATTCCTGTGGGGGCCAATATATGTGTTTTATTCAGGTGGGGGCCAATATATGTGTATTTTATTCCTGTGGGGGCCAAAGTATATGTGTTTTATTCCTGTGGGGGCCAATATATGTGTATTTTATTCCTGTGGGGGCCAATGTATATGTGTTTTATTCCTGTGGGGGCCAATGTATGTGTGTTTTATTCCTGTGGGGGCCAATGTATGTGTGTTTTATTCCTATGGGGGCCAATATATGTGTTTTATTATTGTGGGGGCCAATATATGTGTATTTTATTCCTGTGGAGGCCAATGTATGTATTTTATTTCTCTGCAGCCAATGTATATGTGTTTTATTTCTGTGGGGGCTAATGTATGCGTGTTTTATTCTGTGGAGGCCAATGTATGTGTGTTTTATTTCTGTGTGGGCTAATGTTTGTGTATTTTATTTCTCTGTTGCCCCAATGTAATTGTTTTTTATTCCTTTTGGGGCCAATGTATGTGTGTTTTATTCCTGTGGGGGCCAATGTTTGTGTTTTTAATTCCTGTTGGGGCCAATGTATGTGTATTTTATTCCTGTCGGGGCCAATGTATGTGTGTTTTATTCCTGTGGGGACCAATGTATGTGTGCTTTATTTCTCTGTGGCCCCAATGTATGTGTTTTTTATTCCTGTTGGTGCCAATATATGTGTTTTATTCCTGTGGGGGCCAATGTATGTGTGTTTTATTTCTCTGTGGCTAATGTATGCGTTTTTTATTCCTGTTGGTGCCAATATATGTGTGTTTTATTCCTGTGGGGGCCAATGTATGTGTGTTTTATTTCTCTGTGGCTAATGTATGTGTGTTTTTTTTCTCTGTGGCCCCAATGTATGTGTTTTTTATTCCTGTTGGGGCCAATGTATGTGTGTTTTATTCCTGTGGGGGCCAGTGTATGTGTGTTTTATTTCTCTGGAGCCAATGTATATGGGTGTTATTCCTGTAGGAGCCAATGTTTGTGTATTTTATTTCTCTGTTGCCCCTATGTATGTGTTTTTGATTCCTGTTGGGGCCAATGTGTGTGTGTTTTATTCCTGTGGGGGCCAATGTATGTGTGTTTTATTTCTGTGGAGGCCAATGTATATATTTTGATTTCTGTGGGGGCTAATGTATGTGTATTTTATTTCTGTGGAAGCTAATGTATGTGTTTTATTCCTGTGGGGGCCAATATATGTGTATTTTATTTCTGTGGAGGCCAGTGTATGTGTGTTTTATTCCAGTGGGGGCCAATGTATGTGTGTTTTATTCCTGTGGGGGCCAATGTATGTTTGTTTTATTCCTGTGGAAGCCAATGTATGTGTGTTTTATTCCTGTGGGGCCAATGTATGTGTGTTTTATTCCTGTGGGGCCAATGTATGTGTGTTTTATTCCAGTGGGGGCCAATGTATGTGTGTTTTTTTCCTGTGAGGGCCAATGTATGTGTGTTTTATTCCTGTGGGGGCCAATGTTTGTGTGTTTTATTCCTTTGGGGGCCAATGTATGTGTGTTTTATTCCTGTGGAGGCCAATGTATGTGTGTTTTATTCCTGTGGGGGCCAATGTATGTTGTTTTTTTTCCTATGGGGGCCAATGTATGTGTGTTTTATTCCTGTGGGGGCCAATGTATGTGTGTTTTATTCCTGTTGGGGCCAATGTATGTGTGTTTTATTCCAGTGGGGGCCAATGTTTGTGTGTTTTATTCCTGTGGAGGCCAATGTATTTGTGTTTTATTCCTGTGGGGGCCAATATATGTGTATTTTATTCCAGTGGGGGCCAATGTATGTGTTTTATTCCTGTGGGGGCCAATGTATGTGTTTTATTCCTGTGAAGGCCAATCTATGTGTGTTTTATTCCTGTGGAGGCCTATGTATGTGTGTTTTATTCCTGTGGGGGCCAATATATGTGTATTTTATTCCTGTGGGGGCCAATGTATATGTGTTTTATTCCTGTGGGGGCCAATGTATGTGTGTTTTATTCCTATGGGGGCCAATATATGTGTTTTATTATTGTGGGGGCCAATATATGTGTATTTTATTCCTGTGGAGGCCAATGTATGTATTTTATTTCTCTGCAGTTAATGTATATGTGTTTTATTTCTGTGGGGGCTAATGTATGCGTGTTTTATTCTGTGGAGGCCAATGTATGTGTGTTTTAGTCCTGTGGGGGCCAATGTATGTGTGTTTTATTCCTGTGGGGGCCAATGTATGTGTGTTTTATTCCTGTGGGGGCCAATGTATGTGTGTTTTATTTCTGTGGGGGCCAAAGTATGTGTGTTTTATTTCTGCGGCCCCAATGTATGTGTTTTTTATTCCTGTTGGGGCCAATGTATGTGTGTTTTAATCCTGTGGGGGCAAATGTATGTGTGTTTTATTTCTCTGGGCCCAATGTATGTGTTTTTTATTCCTGTTGGGGCCAATGTATGTTTTTTTTTATTTCTCTGCGGCTAATATATGTGTGTTTTATTCCTGTGGGGGCCAATGTATGTATGTTTTATTTCTCTGTGGCCAATGTATGTGCATTTTATTCCTGTGGGGGCCAATGTATGTGTGTTTTATTTCTCTGTGGCTAATTTTGTGTGTTTTATTCCTATGGGGGCCAATGTATGTGTTTTTTATTCCTGTTGGGGCCAATATATGTGTGTTTTATTTCTCTGTGGCCCCAATGTATGTGTTTTTTATTCCTGTTGGGGCCAATATATGTGTGTTTTAATCCTGTTGGGGCCAATGTATGTGTGTTTTATTTCTCTGTGGCTAATATATGTGTGTTTTATTCCTGTGGGGGCCAATGTATGTGTGTTTTATTTATCTGTGGCCCCAATGTATGTGTTTTTTTATTCCTGTTGGGGCCAATGTATGTGTTTTTTATTCCTGTTGGGCCCAATGTATGTGTGTTTTATTACTCTGGGGCCAATATATGTGTTTTATTCCTTTTTGGGCCAATATATGTGTATATTATTCCTGTGGTGGCCAATGTATGTGTGTTTTATTTCTGTGGGGGCTAATGTATGTGTGTTTTATTTCTGTGGAGGCCAATGTATGTGTGTTTTATTTCTGTGGGGGCTAATGTATGTGTGTTTTATTCCTGTGGGGGCCAATGAATGTATTTTATTTCTCTGGGGCCAACGTATGTGTGTTTTATTTGTCTGTGGCCCCAATGTATGTGTGTTTTATTCCTGTGAGGGCCAATGTATGTGTGTTTTATTTCTCTGTGGCCCCAATGTATGTGTGTTTTATTCCTGTGGGGGCCAATGTATGTGTGTTTTATTTCTCTGTGGCTACTATATGTGTGATTTATTACTGTGGGGGCCAATGTATGTGTGTTTTATTTCTCTGTGGCCCCAATGTATGTGTTTTTTATTTCTGTTGGGGCCAATGTATGTGTGTTTTATTCTTGTGGAGGCCAATGTATGTGTGTTTTATTCCTGTGGGGGCCAATGTATGTGTGTTTTATTCCTGTGGGGGCCAATGTATATATTTTATTTCTGTGGGGCCAATGTATATGTGTTTTATTTCTGTGGGGACCAATATATGTGTGTTTTATTTGTCTGAGGCCCCCATGTATGTGTGTTTTATTCCTGTGAGGGCCAATGTATGTGTGTTTTATTTCTCTGTGGCCCCAATGTATGTGTGTTTTATTCCTGTGGGGGCCAATGTATGTGTGTTTTATTTCTCTGTGGCTACTATATGTGTGTTTTATTTCTGTGGGGGCCAATGTATGTGTGTTTTATTTCTCTGTGGCCCCAATGTATGTGTTTTTTATTTCTGTTGGGGCCAATGTATGTGTGTTTTATTCTTGTGGGGGCCAATGTATATGTGTTTTATTTCTCTGGGGCCAATTTATGTGTTTTATTTCTCTGGGGCCAATGTATGTGTGTTTTATTCCTGTGGGGGCCAGTGTATGTGTGTTTTATTTCTCTGGGGCCAATGTATATGTGTTTTATTCCTGTAGGGGCCAATGTTTGCGTATTTTATTTCTCTGTAGCCCCAATGTAAGTGTTTTTTATTCCTGTTGGGGCCTATGTATGTGTGTTTTATTCCTGTGGGGGCCAATGTATGTGTGTATTATTTCTGTGGCCCCAATGTATGTGTGTTTTATTCCTGTCGGGGCCAATGTATGTGTGTTTTATTCCTGTGGGGGCCAATGTATGTGTGTTTTATTCCTGTGGGGGCCATTTTATGTGTGTTTTATTTCACTGTGGCTAATATATGTGTGTTTTATTCCTGTGGGGGCCAATGTATGTGAGTTTTATTTCTCTGTGGCCATGTATGTGTGTTTTATTCCTGTGGGGGCCAGTGTATGTGTGTTTTATTCCTGTGGGGGCCAGTGTATGTGTGTTTTATTCGTGTGAGGGCCAATGTATGTGTGTTTTATTCCTGTGGGGGCCAATGTATGTGTGTTTTATTCCTGTGGGGGCCAATGTTTGTGTGTTTTATTCCTGTGGGGGCCAATGTATGTGTGTTTTATTCCTGTGGAGGCCAATGTATGTGTGTTTTATTCCTGTGGGGGCCAATGTATGTTTGTTTTTTTCCTGTGGGGGCCAATGTATGTGTGTTTTATTCCTCTGGAGGCCAATGTATGTGTGTTTTATTCCTGTGGGGGCCAATGTATGTGTGTTTTATTCCTGTGGGGGCCAATGTATGTGTGTTTTATTCCTGTGGGGGCCAATGTATGAGTGTTTTAATCCTGTGGGGGCCAATATATGTGTTTTATTCCTGTGGGGGCCAATATATGTGTATTTTATTTCTGTGGAGGCTAATGTATGTGTGTTTTATTTCTGTGGGGGCTAATGTATCTGTGTTTTATTTCTGTGGCGACCAATGTATGTATTTTATTTCTGTGGGGGCTAATGTATGTGTGTTTTATTTCTGTGGGGGCCAATGTATGTATTTTATTTCTGTGGGGGCTAATGTATGTGTGTTTTAATTCTCTGTGGCTAATATATGTGTGTTTTATTCCTGTGGGGGCCAATGTATGTGTGTTTTATTTCTCTGTGGCTAATATATGTGTGTTTTATTCCTTTGGGGGCCAATGTATGTGTGTTTTATTTATCTGTGGCCCCAATGTATGTGTTTTTTTATTCCTGTTGGGGCCAATGTATGTGTGTTTTATTTCTCTGGGGCCAATGTATATGTGTTTTATTCCTGTAGGGGCCAATGTTTGTGTATTTTATTTCTGTTGGGGCCAATGTATGTGTGTTTTATTTCTCTGTGGCCAATGTATGTGTGTTTTATTCTTGAGGGAGCCAATCTATGTGTGTTTAATTCCTGTGGGGGACAGTGTATGTGTGTTTTATTCCTGTGGGGGCCAATGTATGTGTATTTTATTTCTCTGTGGCCAATGTATGTGTGTTTTATTTCTCCGTTTCCAATGTATGTTTGTTTTTTTCCTGTGGGGGCCAATGTATGTGTGTTTTATTCCTGTGGGGGCCAAAGTATGTGTGTTTTATTCCTGTGGGGGCCAATGTATGAGTGTTTTAATCCTGTGGGGGCCAATATATGTGTTTTATTCCTGTGGGGGCCAATATATGTGTATTTTCTTTCTGTGGAGGCCAATGTATGTGTGTTTTATTTCTGTGGGGGCTAATGTATGTGTGTTTTATTTCTGTGAAGGCCAATGTATGTATTTTATTTCTGTGGGGGCTATTGTATGTGTGTTTTATTGCTGTGGGGGCCAATGTATGTATTTTATTTCTGTGGGGGCTAATGTATGTGTGTTTTATTCCTGTGGAGGCAAAAGTATGTGTTTTAGTCCTGTGGGGGCCAATATATGTGTTTTATTCCTGTGGGGGCCAATATATGTGTATTTTATTCATGTGGAGGCCAATATATGTGTGTTTTATTTCTGTGGCCCCAATGTATGTGTTTTTTATTCCTGTTGGCGCCAATGTATGTGTATTTTATTCCTGTGGGGACCAATGTATGTGTGTTTTATTCCTGTGGGGGCCAATGTATGTGTGTTTTATTTCTCTGTGGCTAATATATGTGTGTTTTATTCCTGTGGGGGCCAATGTATGTGTGTTTTATTTATTTGTGGCCCCAATGTATGTGTTTTTTATTCCTGTTGGGGCCAATGTATGTGTGTTTTATTCTTGTGGGGGCCAATGTATGTGTGATTATTTCTGTGGGGGCTAATGTATGTGTGTTTTATTTCTGTGGAGGCCAATTTATGTATTTCATTTCTGTGGGGGCTAATGTATGTGTGTTTTATTTCTGTGGGGGCCAATGTATGTATTTTATTTCTGTGGGGGCTAATGTATGTGTGTTTTATTTTTGTGCGGGCTAATGTAAGTGTGTTTTATTTCTGTGGAGGCCAATGTATGTGTTTTGATTTCTGTGGGGGCTAATGTATGTGTGTTTTATTTCTGTGGAGGCCAATGTATGTGTTTGATTCCTGTGGGGGCCAATATATGTGTTTTATTCCTGTGGGGGCCAATATATGTGTATTTTATTCCTGTGGAGGCCAGTGTATGTGTGTTTTATTCCTGTGGGGGCCAATGCATGTGTGTTTTATTCCTGTGGAAGCCAATGTATGTGTGTTTTATTCCTGTGGGGCCAATGTATGTGTGTTTTATTTCTGTGGAGGCCAATGTATGTGTTTGATTCCTGTGGGGGCCAATATATGTGTTTTATTCCTGTGGGGGCCAATATATGTGTATTTTATTCCTGTGGAGGCCAGTGTATGTGTGTTTTATTCCTGTGGGGGCCAATGCATGTGTGTTTTATTCCTGTGGAAGCCAATATATGTGTGTTTTATTCCTGTGGGGGCCAATGTATGTTTGTTTTATTCCTGTGGAAGCCAATGTATGTGTGTTTTATTCCTGTGGGGCCAATGTATGTGTTTTTTATTCCTGTGGAGGCCAGTGTATGTATGTTTTATTCCTGTGGGGCCAATGTATGTGTGTTTTATTCCTGTGGGGGCCAATCTATGTTTGTTTTATTCCTGTGGAAGCCAATGTATGTGTGTTTTATTCCTGTGGAGGCCAATGTATGTGTGTTTTATTCCTATGGGGGCCAATGTTTGTGTGTTTTATTCCTGTGGGGGCCAATGTTTGTGTGTTTTATTCCTGTGGAGGCCAATGTATGTGTGTTTTATTCCTGTGGGGGCCAATGTATGTATGTTTTTTTCCTGTGGGGGCCAATGTATGTGTGTTTTATTCCTGTGGGGGCCAATGTGTGTGTGTTTTATTCCTGTGGAGGCCAATGTATTTGTGTTTTATTCCTGTGGGGGCCAATGTGTGTGTGTTTTATTCCTGTGGAGGCCAATGTATTTGTGTTTTATTCCTGTGGGGGCCAATATCTGTGTATTTTATTCCTGTGGGGGCCAATGTATGTGTTTTATTCCTGTGGGGGCCAATGTATGTGTTTTATTCCTGTGGAGGCCAATGTATGTGTGTTTTATTCCTGTGGAGGCCAATGTATGTGTGTTTTATTTCTGTGGAGGCCAATGTATGTGTTTGATTCCTGTGGGGGCCAATATATGTGTTTTATTCCTGTGGGGGCCAATATATGTGTATTTTATTCCTGTGGAGGCCAGTGTATGTGTGTTTTATTCCTGTGGGGGCCAATGCATGTGTGTTTTATTCCTGTGGAAGCCAATATATGTGTGTTTTATTCCTGTGGGGGCCAATGTATGTTTGTTTTATTCCTGTGGAAGCCAATGTATGTGTGTTTTATTCCTGTGGGGCCAATGTATGTGTTTTTTATTCCTGTGGAGGCCAGTGTATGTATGTTTTATTCCTGTGGGGCCAATGTATGTGTGTTTTATTCCTGTGGGGGCCAATGAATGTGTGTTTTATTTCTCTGTGGCTAATATATGTGTGTTTTATTCCTGTGGGGGCCAATGTATGTGTGTTTTATTTATTTGTGGCCCCAATGTATGTGTTTTTTATTCCTGTTGGGGCCAATGTATGTGTGTTTTATTCTTGTGGGGGCCAATGTATGTGTGATTATTTCTGTGGGGGCTAATGTATGTGTGTTTTATTTCTGTGGAGGCCAATTTATGTATTTCATTTCTGTGGGGGCTAATGTATGTGTGTTTTATTTCTGTGGGGGCCAATGTATGTATTTTATTTCTGTGGGGGCTAATGTATGTGTGTTTTATTTTTGTGCGGGCTAATGTATGTGTGTTTTATTTCTGTGGAGGCCAATGTATGTGTTTTGATTTCTGTGGGGGCCAATATATGTGTTTTATTCCTGTGGGGGCCAATATATGTGTATTTTATTCCTGTGGAGGCCAGTGTATGTGTGTTTTATTCCTGTGGGGGCCAATGCATGTGTGTTTTATTCCTGTGGAAGCCAATATATGTGTGTTTTATTCCTGTGGGGGCCAATGTATGTTTGTTTTATTCCTGTGGAAGCCAATGTATGTGTGTTTTATTCCTGTGGGGCCAATGTATGTGTTTTTTATTCCTGTGGAGGCCAGTGTATGTATGTTTTATTCCTGTGGGGCCAATGTATGTGTGTTTTATTCCTGTGGGGGCCAATCTATGTTTGTTTTATTCCTGTGGAGGCCAATGTATGTGTGTTTTATTCCTGTGGAGGCCAATGTATGTGTGTTTTATTCCTATGGGGGCCAATGTTTGTGTGTTTTATTCCTGTGGGGGCCAATGTTTGTGTGTTTTATTCCTGTGGAGGCCAATGTATGTGTGTTTTATTCCTGTGGGGGCCAATGTATGTATGTTTTTTTCCTGTGGGGGCCAATGTATGTGTGTTTTATTCCTGTGGGGGCCAATGTGTGTGTGTTTTATTCCTGTGGAGGCCAATGTATTTGTGTTTTATTCCTGTGGGGGCCAATGTGTGTGTGTTTTATTCCTGTGGAGGCCAATGTATTTGTGTTTTATTCCTGTGGGGGCCAATATCTGTGTATTTTATTCCTGTGGAGGCCAATGTATGTGTTTTATTCCTGTGGGGGCCAATATATGTGTTTTATTCCTGTGGAGGCCAATGTATGTGTGTTTTATTCCTGTGGAGGCCAATGTATGTGTGTTTTATTCCTGTGGGGGCCAATGTATGTGTATTTTATTCCTGTGGGGGCCAAAGTATATGTGTTTTATTCCTGGGGGGGTCAATGTATTTGTGATTAATTCCTATGGGGGCCAATATATGTGTTTTATTCCTGTGGGGGCCAATATATGTGTATTTTATTCCTGTGGAGGCCAATGTATGTATTTTATTTCTCTGGAGCCAATGTATACGCGTTTTATTTCTGTGGGGGCTAATTTATGCGTGTTTTATTTCTGTGGAGGCCAATGTATGTGTTTTATTCCTGTGGGGGCCAATGTATGTATTTTATTTCTCTGGAGCCAATGTATATGTGTTATATTTCTATGGGGGACAATTTATGTGTGTTTTATTTCTGTGGCCCCTATGTTTGTATTTTTTATGCCTGTTGGGGCCAATGTATGTGTGTTTTTTTCTTGTGGGGGCCAATGTATGTGTGATTATTTCTGTGGGGGCTAATGTATGTATTTTATTTCTGTGGAGGCCAATGCATGTATTTTATTTCTGTGGGGGCCAATGTATGTATTTTATTTCTGTGGGGGCTAATGTATGTGTGTTTTATTTCTGTGGAGGCCAATGTATGTGTTTTATTTTTGTGGGGGCTAATGTATGTGTGTTTTATTTCTGTGGAGGCCAATGTATGTATTTTGATTTCTGTGGGGGCTAATGTATGTGTGTTTTATTTCTGTGGAGGCCAATGTATGTGTTTTATTCCTGTGGGGGCCAATATATGTGTATTTTATTTCTGTGGAGGCCAGTGTATGTGTGTTTTATTCCTGTGGGGGCCAATGTATGTGTTTTCTTCCTGTGGGGGCCAATGTATGTTTGTTTTATTCCTGTGGAAGCCAAAGTATGTGTGTTTTATTCCTGTGGGGCCAATGTATGTGTGTTTTATTCCTGTGGGGCCAATGTATGTGTGTTTTATTCCAGTGGGGGCCAATGTATGTGTGTTTTTTTCCTGTGAGGGCCAATGTTTGTGTGTTTTATTCCTGTGGGGGCCAATGTTTGTGTGTTTTATTCCTGTGGGGGCCAATGTATGTGTGTTTTATTCCTGTGGGGGCCAATGTATGTTGGTTTTTTTCCTGTGGGGGCCAATGTATGTGTGTTTTATTCCTGTGGGGGCCAATGTTTGTGTGTTTTATTCCTGTGGGGGCCAATGTATTTGTGTTTTATTCCTGTGGGGGCCAATATATGTGTATTTTATTCCTGTGGGGGCCAATGTATGTGTTTTATTCCTGTGGGGGCCAATGTATGTGTTTTATTCCTGTGGAGGCTAATGTATGTGTGTTTTACTCCTGTGGAGGCCTATGTATGTGTGTTTTATTCCTGTGGGGGTCAATATATGTGTATTTTATTCCTGTGGGGGCCAATGTATATGTGTTTTATTCCTGTGGGGGCCAATGTATGTGTGTTTTATTCCTATGGGGGCCAATATATGTGTTTTATTATTGTGGGGGCCAATATATGTGTATTTTATTCCTGTGGAGGCCAATGTATGTATTTTATTTCTATGCAGCCAATGTATATGTGTTTTATTTCTGTGGGGGCTAATGTATGCGTGTTTTATTCTGTGGAGGCCAATGTATGTGTGTTTTATTCCTGTGGGGGCCAATGTATGTGTGTTTTATTCCTGTGGGGGCCAATGTATGTATTTTATTTCTCTGGAGCCAATGTATATGTGTTTTATTTCTGTGGGGGACAATTTATGTGTGTTTTATTTCTGTGGCCCCAATGTTTGTATTTTTTATGCCTGTTGGGGCCAATTTATGTGTATTTCATTCCTGCGGGGGCCAATGTATGTGAGTTTTAATTCTGTGGGGGCCAAAGTATGTGTGTTTTATTTCTGTGGCCCCAAGGTATGTGTTTTTTATTCCTGTTGGGGCCAATTTATGTGTGTTTCATTCCTGCGGGGGCCAATGTATGTGTGATTTATTTCTCTGTGGCTAATATATGTGTGTTTTATTCCTGTGGGGGCCAATGTATGTGTGTTTTATTTCTCTGTGGCCAATGTATGTGCATTTTATTCCTGTAGGGGCCAATGTTTGAGTATTTTATTTCTCTGTTGCCCCAATGTATGTGTGTTTTATTCATGTGGGGGCCAATGTATGTGTGTTTTATTCCTGTGGGGGCCAATGTATGTGTTTTTTATTCCTGTTGGGGCCAATGTATGTGTGTTTTATTCCTGTGGGGGCCAATGTATGTGTGTTTTATTTCTGTGGCCCCAAAGTATGTGTTTTTTATTCCTGATGGGGCCAATGTATGTGTGTTTTATTCATGTCGGGGCCAATGTATGTGTGTTTTATTCCAGTGGGGGCCAATATATGTGTGTTTTATTTCTGTGGGGGCCAATGTATGTGTGTTTTATTTCTCTGAGGCCAATGTATGTGTGTTTTATTCCTGTGGGGGCCAATGTATGTGTGTTTTATTTCTCTGTGGCCAATGTATGTGCATTTTATTCCTGTGGGGGCCAATGTATGTGTGTTTTATTTCTCTGTGGCCAATGTATGTGTGTTTTATTCCTGTGGGGGCCAATGTATGTGTGTTTTATTTCAGTGGGGGCCAATGTATGTGTGTTTTATTCCTGTGGGGGCCAGTGTATGTTTGTATTATTCCTGTGGGGGCCAATGTATGTGTGTTTTATTCCTGTGGGGGCCAATGTATGTGTGTTTTATTCCTGTGGGGTCCAATGTATGTGTGTTTTATTCCTGTGGGGGCCAATGTATGTTTGTTTTATTCCTGTGGAAGCCAATGTATGTGTGTTTTATTCCTGTGGGGGCCAGTGTATGTGTGTTTTATTCCTGTGGGGTCCAGTGTATGTGTGTTTTATTCCTGTGGGGCCAATGTATGTGTTTTTTTCCTGTGGGGGCCAATGTATGTGTGTTTTATTCCAGTGGGGGCCAATGTATGTGTGTTTTATTCCAGTGGGGGCCAGTGTATGTGTGTTTTATTCCTGTGGGGCCAATGTATGTGTGTTTTTTTCCTGTGGGGGCCAATGTATGTGTGTTTTATTCCAGTGGGGGCCAATGTATGTGTGTTTTATTCCTGTGGGGGCCAATGTATGTGTGTTTTATTTCTCTGTGTCCAATGTATGTGTGTTTTATTCCTGTGGGGGCCAATGTATGTGTGTTTAATTCCTGTGGGGGCCAGTGTATGTGTGTTTTATTCCTGTGGGGGCCAGAGTATGTGTGTTTTATTCCTGTGGGGGCCAATGTATGTGTATTTTCTTTCTCTGTGGCCAATGAATGTGTTTTATTCCTGTGTGGGCAAATGTATGTGTGTTTAATTCCTGTGGGTGCCAGTGTATGTGTGTTTTATTCCTGTGCGGGCCAGTGTATGTGTGTTTTATTCCTGTGGGGGTCAGTGTATGTGTGTTTTTATTCCTGTGGGGGCCAATGAATGTTTTTTTTTTCCTGTGGGGGCCAATTTATGTGTGTTTTATTCCTATGAGGGCCAATGTATGTGTGTTTTATTCCTGTGGGGGCCAATATATGTGTTTTATTCCTTTTTGGGCCAATATATGTGTATATTATTCCTGTGGTGGCCAATGTATGTGTGTTTTATTTCTGTGGGGGCTAATGTATGTGTGTTTTATTTCTGTGGAGGCCAATGTATGTGTGTTTTATTACTGTGGGGGCCAATGTATGTGTGTTTTATTTCTCTGTGGCCCCAATGTATGTGTTTTTTATTTCTGTTGGGGCCAATGTATGTGTGTTTTATTCTTGTGGGGGCCAATGTATGTGTGTTTTATTTCTCTGTGTCCCCAATGTATGTGTGTTTTATTCCTGTGGGGGCCAATATATGTGTGTTTTATTTCTCTGTGGCTACTATATGTGTGATTTATTACTGTGGGGGCCAAAGTATGTGTGTTTTATTTCTCTGTGGCCCCAATGTATGTGTTTTTTATTTCTGTTGGGGCCAATGTATGTGTGTTTTATTCTTGTGGAGGCCAATGTATGTGTGTTTTATTCCTGTGGGGGCCAATGTATGTGTGTTTTATTCCTGTGGGTGCCAATGTATATATTTTATTTCTCTGGGGCCAATGTATATGTGTTTTATTTCTGTGGGGACCAATATATGTGTGTTTTATTTGTCTGTGGCCCCAATGTATGTGTGTTTTATTCCTGTGAGGGCCAATGTATGTGTGTTTTATTCCTGTGGGGGCCAATGTATGTGTGTTTTATTCCTGTGGGGGCCAATGTATGTGTGTTTTATTTCTCTGTGGCTACTATATGTGTGTTTTATTACTGTGGGGGCCAATGTATGTGTGTTTTATTTCTCTGTGGCCCCAATGTATGTGTTTTTTATTTCTGTTGGGGCCAATGTATGTGTGTTTTATTTTTGTGGGGGCCAATGTATGTGTGTTTTATTTCTCTGGGGCCAATTTATGTGTTTTATTTCTCTGGGGCCAATGTATGTGTGTTTTATTCCTGTGGGGGCCAGTGTATGTGTGTTTTATTTCTCTGGGGCCAATGTATATGTGTTTTATTCCTGTAGGGGCCAATGTTTGCGTATTTTATTTCTCTGTAGCCCCAATGTAAGTGTTTTTTATTCCTGTTGGGGCCTATGTATGTGTGTTTTATTCCTGTGGGGGCCAATGTATGTGTGTTTTATTCCTGTGGGGGCCAAGGTATGTGTGTTTTATTCCTGTGGGGGCCATTTTATGTGTGTTTTATTTCACTGTGGCTAATATATGTGTGTTTTATTCCTGTGGGGGCCAATGTATGTGTATTTTTTTTCTCTGTGGCCAATGTATGTGAGTTTTATTTCTCTGTGGCCAATGTATGTGTGTTTTATTCCTGTGGGGGCCAGTGTATGTGTGTTTTATTCCTGTGGGGGCCAGTGTATGTGTGTTTTATTCCTGTGAGGGCCAGTGTATGTGTGTTTTATTCCTGTGGGGGCCAATGTATGTGTGTTTTATTCCTGTGGGGGCCAATGTTTGTGTGTTTTATTCCTGTGGGGGCCAATGTATGTGTGTTTTATTCCTGTGGAGGCCAATGTATGTGTGTTTTATTCCTGTGGGGGCCAATGTATGTGTGTTTTATTCCTGTGGAGGCCAATGTATGTGTGTTTTATTCCTGTGGGGGCCAATGTATGTGTGTTTTATTCCTGTGGGGGCCAATGTATGTGTGTTTTATTCCTGTGGGGGCCAATGTATGAGTGTTTTAATCCTGTGGGGGCCAATATATGTGTTTTATTCCTGTGGGGGCCAATATGTGTATTTTTTATTTCTGTGGAGGCCAATGTATGTGTGTTTTATTTCTGTGGGGGCTAATGTATGTGTGTTTTATTTCTGTGGGGACCAAAGTATGTATTTTATTTCTGTGGGGGCTAATGTATGTGTGTTTTATTTCTGTGGGGGCCAATGTATGTATTTTATTTCTGTGGGGGCTAATGTATGTGTGTTTTATTTCTCTGTGGCCCCAATGTATGTGTGTTTTAATTCTCTGTGGCCAATGTATGTGTGTTTTAATTCTCTGTGGCTAATATATGTGTGTTTTATTCCTGTGGGGGCCAATGTATGTGTGTTTTATTTCTCTGTGGCCCCAATGTAAGTGTTTTTTATTGCTGTTGGGTCCAATATATGTGTGTTTTATTCCTGTGGGGGCCAATGTATGTGTGTTTTATTTCTCTGTGGCTAATATATGTGTGTTTTATTCCTTTGGGGGCCAATGTATGTGTGTTTTATTTATCTGTGGCCCCAATGTATGTGTTTTTTTATTCCTGTGGTGGCCAATGTATGTGTGTTTTTTTTCTCAGGGGCCAATGTATATGTGTTTTATTCCTGTAGGGGCCAATGTTTGTGTATTTTATTTCTGTTGGGGCCAATGTATGTGTGTTTTATTTCACTGTGGCTAATAAATGTGTGTTTTATTCCTGTGGGGGCCAATGTATGTTTGTTTTATTTCTCTGTGGCCAATGTATGTGTGTTTTATTCCTGTGGGAGCCAATCTATGTGTGTTTAATTCCTGTGGGGGCCAGTGTATGTGTGTTTTATTCCTGTGGGGGCCAGAGTATGTGTGTTTTATTCCTGTGGGGGCCAATGTATGTTTGTTTTATTCCTGTGGGGGCCAATGTATGAGTGTTTTAATCCTGTGGGGGCCAATGTATGTGTGTTTTATTTCTCTGTGGCCAATGTATGTGTGTTTTATTTCTCCGTGGCCAATGTATGTGTGTTTTATTCCTGTGGAGGCCAATGTATGTGTGTTTTATTCCTGTGGGGGCCAATGTATGTGTGTTTTATTCCAGTTGGGGCCAATGTATGTGTGTTTTATTCCTGTGGGGGCCAATGTATGAGTGTTTTAATCCTGTGGGGGCCAATATATGTGTTTTATTCCTGTGGGGGCCAATATATGTGTATTTTATTTCTGTGGAGGCCAATGTATGTGTGTTTTATTTCTGTGGGGGCTAATGTATGTGTGTTTTACTTCTGTGAAGGCCAATGTATGTATTTTATTTCTGTGGGGGCTAATGTATGTGTGTTTTATTTTTGTGGGGGCCAATGTATGTGTGTTTTATTCCTGTGGAGGCAAAAGTATGTGTTTTAGTCCTGTGGGGGCCAATATATGTGTTTTATTCCTGTGGGGGCCAATATATGTGTATTTTATTCATGTGGAGGCCAATATATGTGTGTTTTATTTCTGTGGCCCCAATGTATGTGTTTTTTATTCCTGTTGGCGCCAATGTATGTGTGTTTTATTTCTCTGTGGCTAATATATGTGTGTTTTATTCCTGTGGGTGAAAATGTATGTGTGTTATATTTCTCGGTGGCAAATGTATGTGCACTTTTTTCCTGTGGGGGCCAATTTATGTGTGTTTTATTTCTCTGTGGCCAATGTATGTGCATTTTATTCCTGTGGGGGCCAATATATGTGTGTTTTATTTCTCTGTGGCCAATGTATGTGCATTTTATTCCTGTGGCGGCCAATGTATGTGTGTTTTGTTTATTTGTGGCCCCAATGTATGTGTTTTTTATTCCTGTTGGGGCCACTGTATGTGTGTTTTATTCTTGTGGGGGCCAATGTATGTGTGATTATTTCTGTGGGGGCTAATGTATGTGTGTTTTATTTCTGTGGAGGCCAATTTATGTATTTTATTTCTGTGGGGGCTAATGTATGTGTGTTTTATTTCTGTGGGGGCCAATGTATGTATTTTATTTCTGTGGGGGCTAATGTATGTGTGTTTTATTTCTGTGGAGGCCAATGTATGTGTTTTGTTTTCTGTGGGGGCTAATGTATGTATGTTTTATTTCTGTGGATGCCAATGTATGTGTTTGATTCCTGTGGGGGCCAATATATGTATTTTATTCCTGTGGAGGCCAGTGTATGTGTGTTTTATTCCTGTGGGGGCCAATGCATGTGTGTTTTATTCCTGTGGGGGCCAATGTATGTATGTTTTATTCCTGTGGAAGCCAATGTATGTGTGTTTTATTCCTGTGGGGCCAATGTATGTGTATTTTATTCCTGTGGAGGCCAGTGTATGTATGTTTTATTCCTGTGGGGCCAATGTATGTGTGTTTTATTCCTGTGGGGGCCAATCTATGTTTGTTTTATTCCTGTGGAAGCCAATGTATGTGTGTTTTATTCCTGTGGAGGCAAATGTATGTGTGTTTTATTCCTATGGGGGCCAATGTTTGTGTGTTTTATTCCTGTGGGGGCCAATGTTTGTGTGTTTTATTCCTGTGGAGGCCAATGTATGTGTGTTTTATTCCTGTGGGGGCCAATGTATGTATGTTTTTTTCCTGTGGGGGCCAATGTATGTGTGTTTTATTCCTGTGGAGGCCAATGTATGTGTGTTTTATTCCTGTGGGGGCCAATGTGTGTGTGTTTTATTCCTGTGGAGGCCAATGTATGTGTTTTATTCCTGTGGGGGCCAATGTATGTGATTTGTTCCTGTGGAGGCCAATGTATGTGTGTTTTATTCCTGTGGAGGCCAATGTATGTGTGTTTTATTCCTGTGGGGGCCAATGTATGTGTATTTTATTCCTGTGGGGGCCAATGTATATGTGTTTTATTCCTGTGGGGGCCAATGTATTTGTGATTAATTCCTATGGGGGCCAATATATGTGTTTTATTCCTGTGGGGGCCAATATATGTGTATTTTATTCCTGTGGAGGCCAATGTATGTATTTTACTTCTCTGGAGCCAATGTATATGCGTTTTATTTCTGTGGGGGCTAATTTATGCGTGTTTTATTTCTGTGGAGGCCAATGTATGTGTTTTATTCCTGTGGGGGCCAATGTATGTATGTTTTATTACTGTGGGGGCCAATGTATGTATTTTATTTCTCTGGAGCCAATGTATATGTGTTTTATTTCTGTGGGGGACAATTTATGTGTGTTTTATTTCTGTGGCCCCTATGTTTGTATTTTTTATGCCTGTTTGGGCCAATGTATGTGTGTTTTATTCCTGTGGGGGCCAATGTATGTGTGTTTTATTTCTCTGTGGCAAATGTTTGTGCATTTTTTTCCTGTGGGGGCCAATTTATGTGTGTTTTATTTCTCTGTGGCCAATGTATGTGCATTTTATTCCTGTGGGGGCCAATATATGTGTGTTTTAGTTCTCTGTGGCCAATGTATGTGCATTTTATTCCTGTGGGGGCCAATGTATGTGTGTTTTATTTCTCTGTGGCTAATATATGTCTGTTTTATTCCTGTGGGGGCCAATGTATGTGTGTTTTATTTATTTGTGGCCCCAATGTATGTGTTTTTTATTCCTGTTGGGGCCAATGTATGTGTGTTTTTTTCTTGTGGGGGCCAATGTATGTGTGATTATTTCTGTGGGGGCTAATGTATGTGTTTTATTTCTGTGGAGGCCAATGCATGTATTTTATTTCTGTGGGGGCCAATGTATGTATTTTATTTCTTTGGGGGCTAATGTATGTGTGTTTTATTTTTGTGGGGGCAAATGTATGTGTGTTTTATTTCTGTGGAGGCCAATGTATGTATTTTGATTTCTGTGGGGGCTAATGTATGTGTGTTTTATTTCTGTGGAGGCCAATGTATGTGTTTTATTCCTGTGGGGGCCAATATATGTGTATTTTATTTCTGTGGAGGCCAGGGTATGTGTGTTTTATTCCTGTGGGGGCCAATGTATGTGTGTTTTATTCCTGTGGGGGCCAATGTATGTTTGTTTTATTCCTGTGGAAGCCAATGTATGTGTGTTTTATTCCTGTGGGGCCAATGTATGTGTGTTTTATTCCTGTGGGGCCAATGTATGTGTGTTTTATTCCAGTGGGGGCCAATGTATGTGTGTTTTTTTCCTGTGAGGGCCAATGTATGTGTGTTTTATTCCTGTGGGGGCCAATGTATGTGTGTTTTATTCCTGTGGTGGCCAATGTATGTGTGTTTTATTCCTGTGGGGGCCAATGTATGTTGGTTTTTTTCCTGTGGGGGCCAATGTATGTGTGTTTTATTCCTGTGGGGGCCAATGTTTTTGTGTTTTATTCCTGTGGAGGCCAATGTATTTGTGTTTTATTCCTGTGGGGGCCAATATATGTGTATTTTATTCCTGTGGTGGCCAATGTATGTGTTTTATTCCTGTGGGGGCCAATGTATGTGTTTTATTCCTGTGGAGGCCAATGTATGTGTGTTTTACTCCTGTGGAGGCCTATGTATGTGTGTTTTATTCCTGTGGGGGCCAATATATGTGTATTTTATTCCTGTGGGGGCCAATGTATATGTGTTTTATTCCTGTGGGGGCCAATGTATGTGTGTTTTATTCCTATGGGGGCCAATATATGTGTTTTATTATTGTGGGGGCCAATATATGTGTATTTTATTCCTGTGGAGGCCAATGTATGTATTTTATTTCTATGCAGCCAATGTATATGTGTTTTATTTCTGTTGGGGCTAATGTATGCGTGTTTTATTCTGTGGAGGCCAATGTATGTGTGTTTTATTCCTGTGGGGGCCAATGTATGTGTGTTTTATTCCTGTGGGGGCCAATATATGTGTGCTTTATTCCTGTGGGGGCCAATGTATGTATTTTATTTCTCTGGAGCCAATGTATATGTGTTTTATTCCTGTGGGGGCCAATGTATGTGTGTTTTATTTCTGTGGCCCCAATGTTTGTATTTTTTATGCCTGTTGGGGCCAATGTATGTGTGTTTTATTCCTGTGGGGGCCAATGTATGTGTGTTTTATTTCTGTGGGGGCCAAAGTATGTGTGTTTTATTTCTGTGGCCCCAATGTATGTGTTTTTTATTCCTGTTGGGGCCAATTTATGTGTGTTTCATTCCTGCGGGGGCCAATGTATGTGTGATTTATTTCTCTGTGGCTAATATATGTGTGTTTTATTCCTGTGGGGGCCAATGTATGTGTGTTTTATTTCTCTGTGGCCAATGTATGTGCATTTTATTCCTGTAGGGGCCAATGTTTGAGTATTTTATTTCTCTGTTGCCCCAATGTATGTGTGTTTTATTCATGTGGGGGCCAATGTATGTGTGTTTTATTCCTGTGGGGGCCAATGTATGTGTTTTTTATTCCTGTTGGGGCCAATGTATGTGTGTTTTATTCCTGTGGGGGCCAATGTATGTGTGTTTTATTTCTGTGGCCCCAAAGTATGTGTTTTTTATTCCTGTTGGGGCCAATGTATGTGTGTTTTATTCATGTCGGGGCCAATGTATGTGTGTTTTATTCCTGTGGGGGCCAAAGTATATGTGTTTTATTTCTGTGGGGGCCAATGTATGTGTGTTTTATTTCTCTGTGGCCAATGTATGTGTGTTTTATTCCTGTGGGGGCCAATGTATGTGTGTTTTATTTCTCTGTGGCCAATGTATGTGCATTTTATTCCTGTGGGGGCCAATGTATGTGTGTTTTATTTCTCTGTGGCCAATGTATGTGTGTTTTATTCCTGTGGGGGCCAATGTATGTGTGTTTTATTTCAGTGGGGGCCAATGTATGTGTGTTTTATTCCTGTGGGGGCCAGTGTATGTTTGTATTATTCCTGTGGGGGCCAATGTATGTGTGTTTTATTCCTGTGGGGGCCAATGTATGTTTGTTTTATTCCTGTGGAAGCCAATGTATGTGTGTTTTATTCCTGTGGGGGCCTGTGTATGTGTGTTCTATTCCTGTGGGGTCCAGTGTATGTGTGTTTTATTCCTGTGGGGCCAATGTATGTGTGTTTTTTTCCTGTGGGGGCCAATGTATGTGTGTTTTATTCCAGTGGGGGCCAATGTATGTGTGTTTTATTCCAGTGGGGGCCAGTGTATGTGTGTTTTATTCCTGTGGGGCCAATGTATGTGTGTTTTTTTCCTGTGGGGGCCAATGTATGTGTGTTTATTCCAGTGGGGGCCAATGTATGTGTGTTTTATTCCTGTGGGGGCCAATGTATGTGTGTTTTATTTCTCTGTGGCCAATGTATGTGTGTTTTATTCCTGTGGGGGCCAATGTATGTGTGTTTAATTCCTGTGGGGGCCAGTGTATGTGTGTTTTATTCCTGAGGGGGCCAGAGTATGTGTGTTTTATTCCTGTGGGGGCCAATGTATGTGTGTTTAATTCCTGTGGGGGCCAGTGTATGTGTGTTTTATTCCTGTGGGGGCCAGAGTATGTGTGTTTTATTCCTGTGGGGGCCAATGTATGTGTGTTTAATTCCAGTGGGGGCCAGTGTATGTGTGTTTTATTCCTGTGGGGGCAAATGTATGTGCGTTTTATTCCTGTGGGGCCAATGTATGTGTGTTTAATTCCTGTGGGGGCCAGTGTATGTGTGTTTTATTCCTGTGGGGGCCAATGTATGTGTGTTTTATTCCTGTGGGGGCCAATGTATGTGTATTTTCTTTCTCTGTGGCCAATGTATGTGTGTTTTATTCCTGTGGGGGCCAATGTATGTGTGTTTAATTCCTGTGGGGGCCAGTGTATGTGTGTTTTATTCCTGTGGGGGCCAATGTATGTGTGTTTTATTTGTCTGTGGCCAATGAATGTGTGTTTTATTCCTGTGGGGGCAAATGTATGTGTGTTTAATTCCTGTGGGGGCCAGTGTATGTGTGTTTTATTCCTGTGCGGGCCAGTGTATGTGTGTTTTATTCCTGTGGGGGCCAGTGTATGTGTGTTTTATTCCTGTGGGGGCCAGTGTATGTGTGTTTTTATTCCTGTGGGGGCCAATGAATGTTTTTTTTTTCCTGTGGGGGCCAATTTACGTGTGTTTTATTCCTATGAGGGCCAATGTATGTGTGTTTTATTCCTGTGGGGGCCAATATATGTGTTTTATTCCTTTTTGGGCCAATATATGTGTATATTATTCCTGTGGTGGCCAATGTATGTGTGTTTTATTTCTGTGGGGTCTAATGTATGTGTGTTTTATTTCTGTGGAGGCCAATGTATGTGTGTTTTATTCCTGTGGGGGCCAATGTATGTGTGTTTTATTTCTCTGGGGCCAATGTATATGTGTTTTATTTCTGTGGGGACCAATATATTTGTGTTTTATTTGTCTGTGGCCCCAATGTATGTGTGTTTTATTCCTGTGAGGGCCAATGTATGTGTGTTTTATTTCTCTGTGGCCCCAATGTATGTGTGTTTTATTCCTGTGGGGGCCAATGTATGTGTGTTTTATTTCTCTGTGGCTACTATATGTGTGTTTTATTACTGTGGGGGCCAATGTATGTGTGTTTTATTTCTCTGTGGCCCCAATGTATGTGTTTTTTATTTCTGTTGGGGCCAATGTATGTGTGTTTTATTCTTGTGGGAGCCAGTTTATGTGTGTATTATTTCTCTGGGGCCAATGTATATGTGTTTTATTCCTGTAGGGGCCAATGTTTGCGTATTTTATATCTCTGTAGCCCCAATGTAAGTGTTTTTTATTCCTGTTGGGGCCTATGTATGTGTGTTTTATTCCTGTGGGGGCCAATGTATGTGTGTATTATTTCTAAGGCCCCAATGTAAGTGTGTTTTATTCCTGTCGGGGCCAATGTATGTGTGTTTTATTTCTGTGGGGGCCAATGTATG
Organism: Taudactylus pleione; assembly: GCA_031769625.1. Taxonomy (NCBI): domain Eukaryota; kingdom Metazoa; phylum Chordata; class Amphibia; order Anura; family Myobatrachidae; genus Taudactylus; species Taudactylus pleione. The sequence continues at coordinate 74,609 of JAUIMM010001970.1, read as the reverse complement.
CGTGTTTTATTCCTGTGGGGGCCATTTTATGTGAGTTTTATTTCACTGTGGCTAATATATGTGTGTTTTATTCCTGTGGGGGCCAATGTATGTGTATTTTATTTCTCTGTGGCCAATGTATGTGTGTTTTATTCCAGTGGGGGACAATGTATGTGTGTTTAATTCCTGTGGGGGCCAGTGTATGTGTGTTTTATTCCTGTGGGGGCCACTGTATGTGTATTTTTTTTCTCTGTGGCCAATGTATGTGAGTTTTATTTCTCTGTGGCCAATGTATGTGTGTTTTATTCCTGTGGGGGCCAGTGTATGTGTGTTTTATTCCTGTGGGGGCCAGTGTATGTGTGTTTTATTCCTGTGAGGGCCAATGTATGTGTGTTTTATTCCTGTGGGGGCCAATGTATCTGTGTTTTATTCCTGTGGGGGCCAATGTTTGTGTGTTTTATTCCTGTGGGGGCCAATGTATGTGTGTTTTATTCCTGTGGAGGCCAATGTATGTGTGTTTTATTCCTGTGGGGGCCAATGTATGTTTGTTTTTTTCCTGTGGGGGCCAATGTATGTGTGTTTTATTCCTGTGGAGGCCAATGTATGTGTGTTTTATTCCTGTGGGGGCCAATGTATGTGTGTTTTATTCCTGTGGGGGCCAATGTATGTGTGTTTTATTCCTGTGGGGGCCAATGTATGAGTGTTTTAATCCTGTGGGGGCCAATATATGTGTTTTTTTCCTGTGGGGGCCAATATATGTGTATTTTTTTTCTGTGGAAGCCAATGTATGTGTGTTTTATTTCTGTGGGGGCTAATGTATGTGTGTTTTATTTCTGTGAAGGCCAATGTATGTATTTTATTTCTGTGGGGGCTATTGTATGTGTGTTTTATTGCTGTGGGGGCCAATGTATATATTTTATTTCTGTGGGGGCTAATGTATGCATGTTTTATTTTTGTGGGGGCCAATGTATGTGTGTTTTATTCCTGTGGAGGCAAAAGTATGTGTTTTAGTCCTGTGGGGGCCAATATATGTGTTTTATTCCTGTGGGGGCCAATATATGTGTATTTTATTCATGTGGAGGCCAATATATGTGTGTTTTATTTCTGTGGCCCCAATGTATGTGTTTTTTATTCCTGTTGGCACCAATGTATGTGTATTTTATTCCTGTGGGGGCCAATGTATGTGTGTTATATTTCTCTGTGGAAAATGTATGTGCATTTTTTTCCTGTGGGGGCCAATTTATGTGTGTTTTATTTCTCTGTGGCCAATGTATGTGCATTTTATTCCTGTGGGGGCCAATGTATGTGTGTTTTATTTCTCTGTGGCTAATATATGTGTGTTTTATTCCTGTGGGGGCCAATGTATGTGTATTTTATTTATTTGTGGCCCCAATGTATGTGTTTTTTATTCCTGTTGGGGCCAATGTATGTGTGTTTTATTCTTGTGGGGGCCAATGTATGTGTGATTATTTCTGTGGGGGCTAATGTATGTGTGTTTTATTTCTGTGGAGGCCAATTTATGTATTTTATTTCTGTGGGGGCTAATGTATGTGTGTTTTATTTCTGTGGGGGCCAATGTATGTATTTTATTTCTGTGGGGGCTAATGTATGTGTGTTTTATTTTTGTGGGGGCCAATATATGTATTTTGATTTCTGTGGGGGCTAATGTATGTTTGTTTTATTCCTGTGGAAGCCAATGTATGTGTGTTTTATTCCTGTGGAGGCCAATGTATGTGTGTTTTATTCCTATGGGGGACAATGTTTGTGTGTTTTAATCCTGTGGGGGCCAATGTTTGTGTGTTTTATTCCTGTGGAGGCCAATGTATGTGTGTTTTATTCCTGTGGGGGCCAATGTATGTTTGTTTTTTTCCTGTGGGGGCCAATGTATGTGTGTTTTATTCCTGTGGAGGCCAATGTATGTGTGTTTTATTCCTGTGGAGGCCAATGTATGTGTGTTTTATTCCTGTGGGGGCCAATGTGTGTGTGTTTTATTCCTGTGGAGGCCAATGTATTTGTGTTTTATTCCTGTGGGGGCCAATATAAGTGTATTTTATTCCTTTTGGGTCCAATGTATGTGTTTTATTCCTGTGGGGGCCAATGTATGTGTTTTATTCCTGTGGAGGCCAATGTATGTGTGTTTTATTCCTGTGGAGGCCAATGTATGTGTGTTTTATTCCTGTGGGGGCCAATGTATGTGTATTTTATTCCTGTGGGGGCCAATGTATATGTGTTTTATTCCTGTGGGGGCCAATTTATTTGTGATTAATTCCTATGGGGGCCAATATATGTTTTTTATTATTGTGGGGGCCAATATATGTGTATTTTATTCCTGTGGAGGCCAATGTATGTATTTTATTTCTCTGGAGCCAATGTATATGCGTTTTATTTCTGTGGGGGCTAATGTATGCGTGTTTTATTTCTGTGGAGGCCAATGTATGTGTTTTATTCCTGTGGGGGCCAATGTATGTGTGTTTTATTACTGTGGGGGCCAATGTATGTATTTTATTTCTCTGGAGCCAATGTATATGTGTTTTATTTCTGTGGGGGACAATTTATGTGTGTTTTATTTCTGTGGCCCCAATGTTTGTATTTTTTATGCCTGTTGGGGCCAATGTATGTGTGTTTTATTCCTGTGGGGGCCAATGTATGTGTGTTTTATTTCTGGTGGGGCCAAAGTATGTGTGTTTTATTTCTGTGGCCCCAATGTTTGTATTTTTTATGCCTGTTGGGGCCAATTTATGTGTGTTTCATTCCTGCGGGGGCCAATGTATGTGTGATTTATTTCTCTGTGGCTAATATATGTGTGTTTTATTCCTGTGGGGGCCAATGTATGTGTGTTTTATTTCTCTGTTGCCCCAATGTATGTGTGTTTTATTCATGTGGGGGCCAATGTATGTGTGTTTTATTCCTGTGGGGGCCAATGTTTGTGTATTTTATTTCTCTGTTGCCCCAATGTATGTGTGTTTTATTCATGTGGGGGCCAATGTATATGTGTTTTATTCCTGTGGGGGCCAATGTATGTGTTTTTTATTCCTGTTGGGGCCAATGTATGTGTGTTTTATTCCTGTGGGGGCCAATGTATGTGTGTTTTATTTCTGTGGCCCCAATGTATGTGTTTTTTATTCCTGTTGGGGCCAATGTATGTGTGTTTTATTCTTGTCGGGGCCAATGTATGTGTGTTTTATTCCTGTGGGGGCCAATGTATGTGTGTTTTATTTCTGTGGGGGCCAATGTATGTGTGTTTTATTTCTCTGTGGCCAATGTATGTGTGTTTTATTCCTGTGGGGGCCAATTTATGTGTGTTTTATTTCTTTGTGGCCAATGTATGTGCATTTTATTCCTGAGGGGGCCAATGTATGTGTGTTTTATTTCTCTATGGCCAATGTATGTGTGTTTTATTTCAGTGGGGGCCAATGTATGTGTGTTTTATTCCTGTGGGGGCCAGTGTATGTGTGTTTTATTCCTGTGGGGGCCAATGTATGTGTGTTTTATTTCTGTGGGGGCCAATGTATGTTTGTTTTATTCCTGTGGAAGCCAATGTATGTGTGTTTTATTCCTGTGGGGGCCAGTGTATGTTTGTTTTATTCCTGTGGGGGCCAGTGTATGTGTGTTTTATTCCTGTGGGGGCCAATGTATGTGTGTTTTTTTCCTGTGGGGGCCAATGTATGTGTGTTTTATTCCAGTGGGGGCCAATGTATGTGTGTTTTATTCCTGTGGGGGCCAATGTATGTGTGTTTTATTCCTGTGGAGGCCAATGTATGTTTGTTTTTTTCCTGTGGGGGCCAATGTATGTTTGTTTTATTCCTGTGGAGGCCAATGTATGTGTGTTTTATTCCTGTGGGGGCCAATGTATGTTTGTTTTTTTCCTGTGGGGGCCAATGTATGTTTGTATTATTCCTGTGGAGGCCAATGTATGTGTGTTTTATTCCTATGGGGGCCAATGTATTTGTGTTTTATTCCTGTGGGGTCATTGTATGTGTGTTTTATTCCTGTGGGGGCCAATATATGTGTTTTATTCCTGTCGGGGACAATATATGTGTATTTTATTTCTGTGGAGGCCAATGTATGTGTGTTTTATTTCTGTGGGGGCTAATGTATGTATTTTATTTCTGTGGGGGCTAATGTATGTGTGTTTTATTTCTGTGGTGGCCAATGTATGTATTTTATTCCTGTGGGGGCTAATGTATGTGTGTTTTTTTTCTATGGGGGCCAATGTATGTATTTTATTTCTGTCGGGGCCAATGTATGTGTGTTTTATTCCTGTGGAGGCCAATGTATGTGTTTTATTCCTGTGGGGACCAATATATGTGTTTTATTCCTGTGGGGGAAAATATATGTGTATTTTATTCCTGTGGAGGCCAATGTATGTGTGTTTTATTCCTGTGGGGGCTAATGTATGTGTGTTTTATTCCTGTGGAGGCCAATGTATGTGTGTTTTATTCCTGTGGGGGCCAATGTATGTGTTTTTTTTCTGTGGCCCCAATGTATGTGTATTTTATTCCTGTGGGGGCCAATGTATGTGTATTTTATTCCTGTGGGGGCCAATGTATATGTGTTTTATTCCTGTGGCGGCCAATGTATGTGTATTTTATTCCTGTGGGGGCCAATGTATATGTGTATTTTATTTCTGTGGGGGCCAATGTATGTGTTTTTTATTCCTGTGGGGGCCAATGTATGTGTGTTTTATTCCTGTGGGGGCCAATATATGTGTTTTATTCCTGTGGGGGCCAATATATGTGTATTTTATTCCTGTGGAGGCCAATGTATGTATTTTATTTCTCTGGAGCCAATGTATATGTGTTTTATTTCTGTGGGGGCTAATGTATGTGTGTTTTATTCCTGTGGGGGCCAAAGTATTTGAGTTTTATTTCTGTGGCCCCAATGTATGTGTGTTTTATTCCTGTGGGGGACAATGTATGTTGTTTTTTTTCCTATGGGGGCCAATGTATGTGTGTTTTATTCCTGTGGGGGCCAATGTATGTGTGTTTTATTCCTGTTCGGGCCAATGTATGTGTGTTTTATTCCAGTGGGGGCCAATGTTTGTGTGTTTTATTCCTGTGGAGGCCAATGTATTTGTGTTTTATTCCTGTGGGGGCCAATATATGTGTATTTTATTCCTGTGGGGGCCAATGTATGTGTTTTATTCCTGTGGGGGCCAATGTATGTGTTTTATTCAGGTGGGGGCCAATATATGTGTATTTTATTCCTGTGGGGGCCAAAGTATATGTGTTTTATTCCTGTGGGGGCCAATATATGTGTATTTTATTCCTGTGGGGGCCAATGTATATGTGTTTTATTCCTGTGGGGGCCAATGTATGTGTGTTTTATTCCTGTGGGGGCCAATGTATGTGTGTTTTATTCCTATGGGGGCCAATATATGTGTTTTATTATTGTGGGGGCCAATATATGTGTATTTTATTCCTGTGGAGGCCAATGTATGTATTTTATTTCTCTGCAGCCAATGTATATGTGTTTTATTTCTGTGGGGGCTAATGTATGCGTGTTTTATTCTGTGGAGGCCAATGTATGTGTGTTTTATTCCTGTGGGGGCCAATGTATGTGTGTTTTATTCCTCTGGGGGCCAATGTATGTGTGTTTTATTCCTGTGGGGGCCAAAGTATTTGTATTTTATTTCTGTGGCCCCAATGTATGTGTGTTTTATTCTTGTGGGGGCCGGTATATGTGTGTTTTATTTCTCTGTGGCCAATGTATGTGTTTTATTTCTCTGGGGCCAATGTATGTGTGTTTTATTCCTGTAGGGGCCAATGTTTGTGTATTTTATTTCTCTGTTGCCCCAATGTAATTGTTTTTTATTCCTTTTGGGGCCAATGTATGTGTGTTTTATTCCTGTGGGGGCCAATGTATGTGTTTTTTATTCCTGTTGGGGCCAATGTATGTGTGTTTTATTCCTGTCGGGGCCAATGTATGTGTGTTTTATTCCTGTGGGGACCAATGTATGTGTGCTTTATTTCTCTGTGGCCCCAATGTATGTGTTTTTTATTCCTGTTGGTGCCAATATATGTGTGTTTTATTCCTGTGGGGGCCAATGTATGTGTGTTTTATTTCTCTGTGGCTAATGTATGTGTTTTTTATTCCTGTTGGTGCCAATATATGTGTGTTTTATTCCTGTGGGGGCCAATGGATGTGTGTTTTATTTCTCTGTGGCTAATGTATGTGTGTTTTTTTTCTCTGTGGCCCAATGTATGTGTTTTTTATTCCTGTTGGGGCCAATGTATGTGTGTTTTATTCCTGTGGGGGCCAGTGTATGTGTGTTTTATTTCTCTGGAGCCAATGTATATGGGTGTTATTCCTGTAGGAGCCAATGTTTGTGTATTTTATTTCTCTGTTGCCCCAATGTAAGTGTTTTTGATTCCTGTTGGGGCCAATGTGTGTGTGTTTTATTCCTGTGGGGGCCAATGTATGTGTGTTTTATTTCTGTGGAGGCCAATGTATGTATTTTGATTTCTGTGGGGGCTAATGTATGTGTTTTATTCCTGTGGGGGCCAATATATGTGTTTTATTCCTGTGGGGGCCAATATATGTGTATTTTATTTCTGTGGAGGCCAGTGTATGTGTGTTTTATTCCAGTGGGGGCCAATGTATGTGTGTTTTATTCCTGTGGGGGCCAATGTATGTTTGTTTTATTCCTGTGGAAGCCAATGTATGTGTGTTTTATTCCTGTGGGGCCAATGTATGTGTGTTTTATTCCTGTGGGGCCAATGTATGTGTGTTTTATTCCAGTGGGGGCCAATGTATGTGTGTTTTTTTCCTGTGAGGGCCAATGTATGTGTGTTTTATTCCTGTGGGGTCCAATGTTTGTGTGTTTTATTCCTTTGGGGGCCAATGTATGTGTGTTTTATTCCTGTGGGGGCCAATGTATGTGTGTTTTATTTCAGTGGGGGCCAATGTATGTGTGTTTTATTCCTGTGGGGGCCAGTGTATGTGTGTATTATTCCTGTGGGGGCCAATGTATGTGTGTTTTATTCCTGTGGGGGCCAATGTATGTTTGTTTTATTCCTGTGGAAGCCAATGTATGTGTGTTTTATTCCTGTGGGGGCCAGTGTATGTGTGTTTTATTCCTGTGGGGGCCAGTGTATGTGTGTTTTATTCCTGTGGGGCCAATGTATGTGTGTTTTTTTCCTGTGGGGGCCAATGTATGTGTGTTTTATTTCTGTGGGGGCTAATGTATGTGTGTTTTATTACTGTGGGGGCCAATGTATGTATTTTATTTCTGTGGGGGCCAATGTATGTGTGTTTTATTCCTGTGGAGGCCAGTGTATGTGTTTTATTCCTGTGGGGACCAATATATGTGTTTTATTCCTGTGGGGGAAAATATATGTGTATTTTATTCCTGTGGAGGCCAATGTATGTGTGTTTTATTTCTGTGGAGGCCAATGTATGTGTGTTTTATTCCTGTGGAGGCCAATGTATGTGTGTTTTATTCCTGTGGAGGCCAATGTATGTGTTTTATTCCTGTGGGGACCAATATATGTGTTTTATTCCTGTGGGGGAAAATATATGTGTATTTTATTCCTGTGGAGGCCAATGTATGTGTGTTTTATTTCTGTGGGGGCTAATGTATGTGTGTTTTATTTCTGTGGGGGCTAATGTATGTGTGTTTTATTCCTGTGGAGGCCAATGTATGTGTGTTTTATTCCTGTGGGGGCCAATGTATGTGTGTTTTATTTCTGTGGGGGCCAATGTATGTGTGTTTTATTTCTGTGGCCCCAATGTATGTGTTTTTTATTCCTGTTGGGTCCAATGTATGTGTATTTTATTCCTGTGGGGGCCAATGTATGTGTATTTTATTCCTGTGGGGGCCAATGTATATGTGTTTTATTCCTGTGGGGGCTAATGTATGTGTGTTTTATTCCTGTGGAGGCCAATGTATATGTGTTTTATTTCTGTGGGGGCTAATGTATGTGTGTTTTATTCCTGTGGAGGCCAATGTATGTGTGTTTTATTCCTGTGGGGGCCAATGTATGTGTGTTTTATTTGTGTGGCCCCAATGTATGTGTTTTTTATTCCTGTTGGGTCCAATGTATGTGTATTTTATTCCTGTGGGGGCCAATGTATGTGTATTTTATTCCTGTGGGGGCCAATGTATATGTGTTTTATTCCTGTGGGGGCCAATGTATGTGTGTTTTATTCCTGTGGGGGCCAATATATGTGTTTTATTCCTGTGGGGGCCAATATATGTGTATTTTATTCCTGTGGAGGCCAATGTATGTATTTTATTTCTCTGGAGCCAATGTATATGTGTTTTATTTCTGTGGGGGCTAATGTATGTGTGTTTTATTTCTGTGGAGGCCAATGTATGTGTGTTTTATTCCTGTGGGGGCCAAAGTATTTGTGTTTTATTTCTGTGGCCCCAATGTATATGTGTTTTATTCTTGTGGGGGCCAGTATATGTGTGTTTTATTTCTCTGTGGCCAATGTATGTGTTTTATTTCTCTGGGGCCAATGTATGTGTGTTTTATTCCTGTAGGGGCCAATGTTTGTGTATTTTATTTCTCTGTTGCCCCAATGTAATTGTTTTTTATTCCTTTTGGGGCCAATGTATGTGTGTTTTATTCCTGTGGGGGCCAATGTATGTGTTTTTTATTCCTGTGGGGGCCAATGTATGTGTGTTTTATTCCTGTCGGGGCCAATGTATGTGTGTTTTATTCCTGTGGGGACCAATGTATGTGTGTTTTATTCCAGTGGTGGCCAATGTATGTGTGTTTTATTTCTCTGTGGCCCCAATGTATGTGTTTTTTATTCCTGTTGGGCCCAATGTATGTGTGTTTTATTCCTGTGGGGGCCAGTGTATGTGTGTTTTATTTCTCTGGAGCCAATGTATATGGGTTTTATTCCTGTAGGAGCCAATGTTTGTGTATTTTATTTCTCTGTTGCCCCAATGTAAGTGTTTTTGATTCCTGTTGGGGCCAATGTGTGTGTGTTTTATTCCTGTGGGGGCCAATGTATGTGTGTTTTATTTCTGGAGCCCCAATGTATGTGTATTTTATTCCTGTTGGGGCCAATGTATGTGTGTTTTATTTGTGTCGGGGCCAATGGATGTGTGTTTTATTCCTGTGGAGGCCAGTGTATGTGTTTTATTCCTATGGGGACCAATATATGTGTTTTATTCCTGTGGGGGAAAATATATGTGTGTTTTATTCCTGTGGAGGCCAATGTATGTGTGTTTTATTCCTGTGGAGGCCAATGTATGTGTTTTATTCCTGTGGGGACCAATATATGTGTTTTATTCCTGTGGGGGAAAATATATGTGTATTTTATTCCTGTGGAGGCCAATGTATGTGTGTTTTATTTCTGTGGGGGCTAATGTATGTGTGTTTTATTCCTGTGGATGCCAATGTATGTGTGTTTTATTCCTGTGGGGGCCAATGTATGTGTTTTATTTCTGTGGCCCCGATGTATGTGTTTTTTATTCCTGTTGGGTCCAAAGTATGTGTATTTTATTCCTGTGGGGGCCAATGTATGTGTATTTTATTCCTGTGGGGGCCAATGTATATGTGTTTTATTCCTGTGGGGGCCAATGTATGTGTGTTTTATTCCTGTGGGGGCCAATATATGTGTTTTATTTCTGTGGGGGCTAAAGTATATGTGTTTTATTTCTGTGGGGGCTAAAGTATGTGTGTTTTATTCCTGTGGGGGCCAAAGTATTTGTGTTTTATTTCTGTGGCCCCAATGTATGTGTGTTTTATTCTTGTGGGGGCCAATGTTTGTGTATTTTATTTCTCTGTTGCCCCAATGTAATTGTTTTTTATTCCTTTTGGGGCAAATGTATCGGTGTTTTATTCCTGTGGGGGCCAATGTATATGTGTTTTTTATCCCTGTTGGGGCCAATGTATGTGTGTTTTATTCCTGTCAGGGCCAATGTATGTGTGTTTTATTCCTGTGGGGACCAATGTATGTGTGCTTTATTTCTCTGTGGCCCCAATGTATGTGTTTTTTATTCCTGTTGGTGCCAATATATGTGTGTTTTATTCCTGTGGGGGCCAATGTATGTGTGTTTTATTTCTCTGTGGTTAATGTATGTGTTTTTTATTCCTGTTGGTGCCAATATATGTGTGTTTTATTCCTGTGGGGGCCAATGTATGTGTGTTTTATTTCTCTGTGGCTAATATATGTGTGTTTTATTCCAGTGGTGGCCAATGTATGTGTGTTTTGTTTCTCTGTGGCCCCAATGTATGTGTTTTTTATTCCTGTTGGGGCCAATGTATGTGTGTTTTATTCCTGTGGGAGCCAGTGTATGTGTGTTTTATTTCTCTGGAGCCAATGTATATGGGTTTTATTCCTGTAGGAGCCAATGTTTGTGTATTTTATTTCTCTGTTGCCCCAATGTAAGTGTTTTTGATTCCTGTTGGGGCCACTGTGTGTGTGTTTTATTCCTGTGGGGGCCAATGTATGTGTGTTTTATTTCTGTGGCCCCAATGTATGTGTATTTTATTCCTGTTGGGGCCAATGTATGTGTGTTTTATTCGTGTCGGGGCCAATGGATGTGTGTTTTATTCCTGTGGGGGCCAATGTATGTTTGTTTTATTTCAGTGGGGGCCAATGTATGTGTGTTTTATTTCACTGTGGCTAATATATGTGTGTTTTATTCCTGTGGGGGCCAATGTATGTGTGTTTTATTTCTCTGTGGCCAATGTATGTGCATTTTATTCCTGTGGGGGCCAATGTATGTGTGTTTTATTTCTCTGTGGCCAATGTATGTGTGTTTAATTCCTGTGGGGGCCAGTGTATGTGTGTTTTATCCTGTGGGGGCCAGGGTATGTGTGTTTTATTCCTGTGGGGGCCAATGTATGTGTATTTTATTTCTCTGTATCCAATGTATGTGTGTTTTATTCCTGTGGGGGCCAGTGTATGTGTGTTTAATTCCTGTGGGGGCCAGTGTATGTGTGTTTTATTCCTGTGGGGTCCAGTGTATGTGTGTTTTATTCCTGTGGGGCCAATGTATGTGTGTTTTTTTCCTGTGGGGGCCAATGTATGTGTGTTTTATTCCTGTGGAGGCCAATGTATGTGTGTTTTATTCCAGTGGGGGCCAATGTATGTGTGTTTTATCCTATGGGGTCATTGTATGTGTGTTTTATTCCTGTGGGGGCCAATATATGTGTTTTATTCCTGTCGGGGACAATATATGTGTATTTTAATTCTGTGGAGGCCAATGTATGTGTGTTTTATTTCTGTGGGGGCTAATGTATGTATTTTATTTCTGTGGGGGCTAAAGTATGTGTGTTTTATTTCTGTGGGGGCCAATGTATGTATTTTATTCCTGTGGGGGCTAATGTATGTGTGTTTTATTTCTATGGTGGCCAATGTATGTATTTTATTTCTGTGGGGGCCAATGTATGTGTGTTTTATTCCTGTGGAGGCCAATGTATGTGTTTTATTCCTGTGGGGACCAATATATGTGTTTTATTCCTGTGGAGGCCAATGTATGTGTTTTATTTCTGTGGGGGCCAATGTATGTGTGTTTTATTCCTGTGGGGGCCAATGTATGTGTGTTTTATTTCTGTGGCCCCAACGTATGTGTTTTTTATTCCTGTTGGGTCCAATGTATGTGTATTTTATTCTTGTGGGGGCCAATGTATGTGTATTTTATTCCTGTGGGGGCCAATGTATATGTGTTTTATTCCTGTGGGGGCCAATGTATGTGTGTTTTATTCCTGTGGGGGCCAATATATGTGTTTTATTCCTGTGGGGGCCAATATATGTGTATTTTATTCCTGTGGAGGCCAATGTATGTATTTTATTTCTCTGGAGCCAATGTATATGTGTTTTATTTCTGTGGGGGCTAATGTATGTGTGTTTTATTTCTGTGGAGGCCAATGTATGTGTGTTTTATTCCTGTGGGGGCCAAAGTATTTGTGTTTTATTTCTGTGGCCCCAATGTATGTGTGTTTTATCCTTGTGGGGGCCAGTATATGTGTGTTTTATTTCTCTGTGGCCAATGTATGTGTGTTTTTTATTCCTGTTGGTGCCAATGTATGTGTGTTTTATTCCTGTAGGGGCCAATGTTTGTGTATTTTATTTCTCTGTTGCCCCAATGTAATTGTTTTTTATTCCTTTTGGGGCCAATGTATGTGTGTTTTATTCCTGTGGGGGCCAATGTATGTGTTTTTTATTCCTGTGGGGGCCAATGTATGTGTGTTTTATTCCTGTCGGGGCCAATGTATGTGTGTTTTATTCCTGTGGGGACCAATGTATGTGTGCTTTATTTCTCTGTGGCCCCAATGTATGTGTTTTTTATTCCTGTTGGTGCCAATATATGTGTGTTTTATTCCTGTGGGGGCCAATGTATGTGTGTTTTATTTCTCTGTGGCTAATGTATGTGTGTTTTATTTCTCTGTGGCTAATATATGTGTGTTTTATTCCTGTGGAGGCCAATGTATGTGTTTTATTCCTGTGGGGACCAATATATGTGTTTTATTCCTGTGGGGGAAAATATATGTGTATTTTATTCCTGTGGAGGCCAATGTATGTGTGTTTTATTTCTGTGGGGGCTAATGTATGTGTGTTTTATTCCTGTGGATGCCAATGTATGTGTGTTTTATTCCTGTGGGGGCCAATGTATGTGTGTTTTATTTCTGTGGCCCCGATGTATGTGTTTTTTATTCCTGTTGGGTCCAATGTATGTGTATTTTATTCCTGTGGGGGCCAATGTATGTGTATTTTATTCCTGTGGGGGCCAATGTATATGTGTTTTATTCCTGTGGGGGCCAATGTATGTGTGTTTTATTCCTGTGGGGGCCAATATATGTGTTTTATTCTTGTGGGGGCCAATGTATGTGTGTTTTATTTCTCTGTCGCTAATGTATGTGTGTTTTATTCCTGTGGGGGCCAATGTATGTGTGTTTCATTTCTCTGTGGCTAATATATGTGTGTTTTATTCCTGTGGGGGCCAATGTATGTGTGTTTTATTTCTCTGTGGCCAATGTATGTGCATTTTATTCCTGTGGGGGCCAATGTATGTGTGTTTAATTCCTGTGGGGGCCAGTGTATGTGTGTTTTATTCCTGTGGGGGCCAATGTATGTGTATTTTATTCCTGTGGGAGCCAGTGTTTGTGTGTTTTATTCCTGTGGGGGCCAATGTATGTGTTTTATTCCTGTGGAGGCCAATGTATGTGTGTTTTATTCCTGTGGGGGCCAATGTATGTGTGTTTTATTCCTGTGGGGGCCAATGTATGTGTGTTTATTCCTGTGGGGGCCAATGTATGTGTTTTATTTCTGAGGAGGCCAAAGTATGTGTTTTATTTCTGTGGGGGCTAATGTATGTGTGTTTTATTTCTGTGGGGGCCAATGTATGTATTTTATTTCTGTGGGGGCTAATGTATGTGTGTTTTATTTCTGTGGGGGCCTATGTATGTATTTTATTTCTGTGGTGGCTAATGTATGTGTGTTTTATTTCTGTGGGGGCCAATGTATGTGTGTTTTATTCCTGTGGAGGCCAATGTATGAGTTTTATTCCTGTGGGGGCCAAAGTATGTGTGTTTTATTCCTGTGGTGGCAAATGTATGTGTGTTTTATTTCTGTGGGGGCCAATGTATGTGTGTTTTATTCCTGTGGAGGCCAATTCATGTGTGTTTTATTCCTGAGGGGCCAATGTATGTGTGTTTTATTTCTGTGGCCCCAATGTATGTGTTTTTTATTCCTGTTGGGGCCAATGTATGTTCATTTTATTCCTGTGGGGGCCAATCTATGTGTGTTTTATTCCTGTGGGGTCCAATGTATGTGTGTTTTATTTCTCTGTGGCTAATATATGTGTGTTTTATTCCTGTGGTGGCTAATGTATGTGTGTTTTATTTCTCTGTGGCCAATGTATGTGCATTTTATTCCTGTGGGGGCCAATGTATGTGTGTTCTATTTCTCTATGGCCAATGTATGTGCATTTTATTCCTGTGGGGGCCAATGTATGTGTGTTTTATTTCTCTGTGGCTAATATATGTGTGTTTTATTCCTGTGGGGGCCAATGTATGTGTGTTTTATTCCTGTGGGGGCCAATGTATGTGTGTTTTATTTCTCTGTGGCTAATATATGTGTGTTTTATTCCTGTGGGGGCCAATGTATGTGTGTTTTATTCCTGTGGGGGCTAAGGCATGTGTGTTTTATTTCTCTGTGGCAAATGTATGTGCATTTTATTCCTGTGGGAGCCAATGTATGTGTGTTTTATTTTTCTGTGGCCAATGTATGTGCATTTTATTCCTGTGGGGGCCAATGTATGTGTATTTTATTTCTCTGTGCCCAATGTATGTACATTTTATTCCTGTGGGGGCCAATGTATGTGTGTTTTATTCCTGTGGGGGCCAATGTATGTGTGTTTTATTTATCTGTGGCCCCAATGTATGTGTTTTTTATTCCTGTTGAGGCCAATGTACGTGTATTTTATTCCTGTGGGGGCCAATATATGTGTGTTTTATTCCTGTGGGGGCCAATGTATGTGTGTTTTATTTCTCTGTGGCTAATATATGTGTGTTTTATTCCTGTGGGGGCTAAGGCATTTGTGTTTTATTTCTCTGTGGCCAATGTATGTGCATTTTATTCCTGTGGGGGCCAATGTATGTGTATTTTATTTCTCTGTGCCCAATGTATGTACATTTTATTCCTGTGGGGGCCAATGTATGTGTGTTTTATTTCTCTGTGGCTAATATATGTGTGTTTTATTCCTGTGGGGGCCAATGTATGTGTGCTTTATTTATCTGTGGCCCCAACGTATGTGTTTTTTATTCCTGTTGGGGCCAATGTATGTGTGTTTTATTCTTGTGGGGGCCAATGTATGTGTGATTATTTCTGTGGGGGCTAATGTATGTGTGTTTTATTTCTATGGAGGCCAATGTATGTATTTTATTTCTGTGGGGGATAATGTATGTGTGTTTTATTTTTGTGGGGGCTAATATATGTGTGTTTTATTTCTGTGGAGGCCAATGTATGTATTTTGATTTCTGTGGGGGCTAATGTATGTGTGTTTTATTTCTGTGGGGGCCAATGTATGTGTGTTTTATTCCTGTGGAGGCCAATGTATGTGTTTTATTCCTGTGGGGGCCAATATATGTGTATTTTATTCCTGTGGAGGCCAATGTATGTGTGTTTTATTTCTGTGGGGGATAATGTATGTGTGTTTTATTCCTGTGGAGGCCAATGTATGTGTGTTTTATTTCTGTGGCCCCAATGTATGTGTTTTTTATTCCTGTTGGGGCCAATGTATGTGTATTTTATTCCTGTGGGGGCCAATGTATGTGTGTTTTATTTCTCTGTGGCTAATATATGTGTGTTTTATTCCTGTGGGGGCCAATGTATGTGTTTTATTCCTGTGGGGGCCAATATATGTGTATTTTATTCCTGTGGAGGCCAATGTATGTATTTTATTTCTCTGCAGCCAATGTATATGTGTTTTATTTCTGTGGGGGCTAATGTATGTGTGTTTTATTTCTGTGGAGGCCAATGTATGTGTGTTTTATTCCTGTGGGGGCCAAAGTATTTGTGTTTTATTTCTGTGGCCCCAATGTATGTGTGTTTTATCCTTGTGGGGGCCAGTATATGTGTGTTTTATTTCTCTGTGGCCAATGTATGTGTTTTATTTCTCTGGGGCCAATGTATGTGTGTTTTTTATTCCTGTTGGTGCCAATGTATGTGTGTTTTATTCCTGTAGGGGCCAATGTTTGTGTATTTTATTTCTCTGTTACCCCAATGTAATTGTTTTTTATTCCTTTTGAGGCCAATGTATGTGTGTTTTATTCCTGTGGGGGCCAATGTATATGTTTTTTATTCCTGTTGGGGCCAATGTATGTGTGTTTTATTCCTGTCGGGGCCAATGTATGTGTGTTTTATTCCTGTGGGGACCAATGTATGTGTGCTTTATTTCTCTGTGGCCCCAATGTATGTGTTTTTTATTCCTGTTGGTGCCAATATATGTGTGTTTTATTCCTGTGGGGACCAATGTATGTGTGTTTTATTTCTCTGTGGCTAATGTATGTGTTTTTTATTCCTGTTGGTGCCAATATATGTGTGTTTTATTCCTGTGGGGGCCAATGTATGTGTGTTTTATTTCTCTGTGGCTAATGTATGTGTTTTTTATTCCTGTGGGTGCCAATATATGTGTGTTTTATTCCTGTGGGGGCCAATGTATGTGTGTTTTATTTCTCTGTGGCTAATGTATATGTGTTTTATTTCTGTGGGGACCAATATATTTGTGTTTTATTTGTCTGTGGCCCCAATGTATGTGTGTTTTATTCCTGTGAGGGCCAATGTATGTGTGTTTTATTTCTCTGTGGCCCCAATGTATGTGTGTTTTATTCTTGTGGGGGCCAATGTATGTGTGTTTTATTCCTGTGGGGGCCAATGTATGTGTGTTTTATTCTTGTGGGGGCCAATGTATGTGTGATTATTTCTGTGGGGGCTAATGTATGTGTGTTTTATTTCTATGGAGGCCAATGTATGTATTTTATTTCTGTGGGGGCTAATGTATGTGTGTTTTATTTTTGTGGGGGCTAATATATGTGTGTTTTATTTCTGTGGAGGCCAATGTATGTATTTTGATTTCTGTGGGGGCTAATGTATGTGTGTTTTATTTCTGTGGGGGCCAATGTATGTGTGTTTTATTCCTGTGGAGGCCAATGTATGTGTTTTATTCCTGTGGGGGCCAATATATGTGTATTTTATTCCTGTGGAGGCCAATGTATGTGTGTTTTATTTCTGTGGGGGATAATGTATGTGTGTTTTATTCCTGTGGAGGCCAATGTATGTGTGTTTTACTCATGTGGGGGCCAATGTATGTGTGTTTTATTTCTGTGGCCCCAATGTATGTGTATTTTATTCCTGTTGGGGCCAATGTATGTGTGTTTTATTCGTGTCGGGGCCAATGGATGTGTGTTTTATTCCTGTGGGGGCCAATGTATGTTTGTTTTATTTCAGTGGGGGCCAATGTATGTGTATTTTATTTCACTGTGGCTAATATATGTGTGTTTTATTCCTGTGGGGGCCAATGTATGTGTGTTTTATTTCTCTGTGGCCAATGTATGTGTGTTTAATTCCTGTGGGGGCCAGTGTATGTGTGTTTTATCCTGTGAGGGCAAGGGTATGTGTGTTTTATTCCTGTGGTGGCCAATGTATGTGTATTTTATTTCTCTGTATCCAATGTATGTGTGTTTTATTCCAGTGGGGGCCAGTGTATGTGTGTTTCATTCCTGTGGGGGCCAGTGTATGTGTGTTTTATTCCTGTGGGGGCCAGTGTATGTGTGTTTTATTCCTGTGGGGGCCAATGTATGTTTGTTTTATTCCTGTGGGGGCCAATGTATGTGTGTTTTATTCCTGTGGGGGCCAATGTTTGTGTGTTTTATTCCTGTGGGGGCCAATGTATGTGTGTGTTTTATTCCTGTGGGGGCCAATGTATGTTTGTTTTTTTCCTGTTTGGGCCAATGTATGTGTGTTTTATTCCTGTGGGGGCCAATGTATGTGTGTTTTATTCCTGTGGGGGCCAATATATGTGTTTTATTCCTGTGGGGGCTAATGTATGTGTGTTTTATTTCTGTGGAGGCCAATGTATATGTGTTTTATTCCAGTGGGGGCCAATGTATGTGTGTTTTATTCCTGTGGAGGCCAATATATGTGTATTTTATTCCTGTGGAGGCCAATGTATGTGTGTTTTATTTCTGTGGGGGCTAATGTATGTGTGTTTTATTTCTGTGGAGGCCAATGTATGTGTGTTTTATTCCTGTGGGGGCCAATGTATGTGTGTTTTATTCCTGTGGGGGCCAGTGTATGTGTGTTTTATTCCTGTGGGGGCCAATTTATGTATTTTATTTCTCTGGGGCCAATGTATATGTGTTTTATTTCTGTGGGGGCCAATGTATGTGTGTTTTATTTCTGTGGCCCCAATGTATGTGTTTTTCATTCCTGTTGGGGCCAATGTATGTGTGTTTTATTCCTGTGGGGGCAAATGTATGTGTGTTTTATTTCTGTGGGGGCCAATGTATGTGTGTTTTATTTCTGTGGCCCCAATGTATGTGTTTTTTATTCCTGTTGGGGCCAATGTATGTGTGTTTTATTCCTCTGTGGCTAATATATGTGTGTTTTATTCCTGTGGGGTCCAATGTATGTATGTTTTATTTCTCTGTGGCCAATGTATGTTAGTTTTATTTCTCTGTGGCTAATATATGTGTGTTTTATTCCTGTGGGGGCCAATGTATGTGTGTTTTATTCCTGTGGAGGCCAATGTATGTGTTTTATTCCTGTGGGGGCCAATATATGTGTATTTTATTCCTGTGGAGGCCAATGTATGTGTGTTTTATTTCTGTGGGGGATAATGTATGTGTGTTTTATTCCTGTGGAGGCCAATGTATGTGTGTTTTACTCATTTGGGGGCCAATGTATGTGTGTTTTATTTCTGTGGCCCCAATGTATGTGTTTTTTATTCCTGTTGGGGCCAATGTATGTGTATTTTATTCCTGTGGGGGCCAATGTATGTGTGTTTTATTTCTCTGTGGCTAATATATGTGTGTTTTATTCCTGTGGGGGCCAATGTATGTGTTTTATTCCTGTGGGGGCCAATATATGTGTATTTTATTCCTGTGGAGGCCAATGTATGTATTTTATTTCTCTGGAGCCAATGTATATGTGTTTTATTTCTGTGGGGGCTAATGTATGTGTGTTTTATTTCTGTGGAGGCCAATGTATGTGTGTTTTATTCCTGTGGGGGCCAAAGTATTTGTGTTTTATTTCTGTGGCCCCAATGTATGTGTGTTTTATCCTTGTGGGGGCCAGTATATGTGTGTTTTATTTCTCTGTGGCCAATGTATGTGTTTTATTTCTCTGGGGCCAATGTATGTGTGTTTTTTATTCCTGTTGGTGCCAATGTATGTGTGTTTTATTCCTGTAGGGGCCAATGTTTGTGTATTTTAATTCTCTGTTGCCCCAATGTAATTGTTTTTTATTCCTTTTGAGGCCAATGTATGTGTGTTTTATTCCTGTGGGGGCCAATGTATATGTTTTTTATTCCTGTTGGGGCCAATGTATGTGTGTTTTATTCCTGTCGGGGCCAATGTATGTGTTTTATTCCTGTGGGGACCAATGTATGTGTGCTTTATTTCTCTGTGGCCCCAATGTATGTGTTTTTTATTCCTGTTGGTGCCAATATATGTGTGTTTTATTCCTGTGGGGGCCAATGTATGTGTGTTTTATTTCTCTGTGGCTAATGTATGTGTTTTTTATTCCTGTGGGTGCCAATATATGTGTGTTTTATTCCTGTGGGGGCCAATGTATGTGTGTTTTATTTCTCTGTGGCTAATGTATGTGTGTTTTATTTCTCTGTGGCTAATATATGTGTGTTTTATTCCAGTGGTGGCCAATGTATGTGTGTTTTATTTCTCTGTGGCCCCAATGTATGTGTTTTTTATTCCTGTTGGGGCCAGTGTATGTGTGTTTTATTCCTGTGGGGGCCAGTGTATATGGGTTTTATTCCTGTAGGAGCCAATGTTTGTGTATTTTATTTCTCTATTGCCCCAATGTAAGTGTTTTTGATTCCTGTTGGGGCCAATGTGTGTGTGTTTTATTCCTGTGGGGGCCAATGTATGTGTGTTTTATTTCTGTGGCCCCAATGTATGTGTATTTTATTCCTGTTGGGGCCAATGTATGTGTGTTTTATTCGTGTCGGGGCCAATGGATGTGTGTTTTATTCCTGTGGGGGCCAATGTATGTTTGTTTTATTTCAGTGGGGGCCAATGTATGTGTATTTTATTTCACTGTGGCTAATATATGTGTGTTTTATTCCTGTGGGGGCCAATGTATGTGTGTTTTATTTCTCTGTGGCCAATGTATGTGCATTTTATTCCTGTGGGGGCCAATGTATGTGTGTTTTATTTCTCTGTGGCCAATGTATGTGTGTTTAATTCCTGTGGGGGCCAGGGTATGTGTGTTTTATCCTGTGAGGGCAAGGGTATGTGTGTTTTATTCCTGTGGTGGCCAATGTATGTGTATTTTATTTCTCTGTATCCAATGTATGTGTGTTTTATTCCTGTGGGGGCCAGTGTATGTGTGTTTTATTCCTGTGGGGGCCATTGTATGTGTGTTTTATTCCTGTGGGGGCCAGTGTATGTGTGTTTTATTCCTGTGGGGGCCAATGTATGTTTGTTTTATTCCTGTGGGGACCAATGTATGTGTGTTTTATTCCTGTGGGGGCCAATGTTTGTGTGTTTTATTCCTGTGGGGGCCAATGTATGTGTGTTTTATTCCTGTGGGGGCCAATGTATGTTTGTTTTTTTCCTGTTTGGGCCAATGTATGTGTGTTTTATTCCTGTGGGGGCCAATGTATGTGTGTTTTATTCCTGTGGAGGCCAATGTATGTGTGTTTTATTCCTGTGGGGGCCAATATATGTGTTTTATTCCTGTGGGGGCTAATGTATGTGTGTTTTATTTCTGTGGAGGCCAATGTATATGTGTTTTATTCCAGTGGGGGCCAATGTATGTGTGTTTTATTCCTGTGGAGGCCAATATATGTGTATTTTATTCCTGTGGAGGCCAATGTATGTGTGTTTTATTTCTGTGGGGGCTAATGTATGTGTGTTTTATTTCTGTGGAGGCCAATGTATGTGTGTTTTATTCCTGTGGGGGCCAATGTATGTGTGTTTTATTCCTGTGGGGGCCAGTGTATGTGTGTTTTATTCCTGTGGGGGCCAATTTATGTATTTTATTTCTCTGGGGCCAATGTATATGTGTTTTATTTCTGTGGGGGCCAATGTATGTGTGTTTTATTTCTGTGGCCCCAATGTATGTGTTTTTCATTCCTGTTGGGTCCAATGTATGTGTGTTTTATTCCTGTGGGGGCAAATGTATGTGTGTTTTATTTCTGTGGGGGCCAAAGTATGTGTGTTTTATTTCTGTGGCCCCAATGTATGTGTTTTTTATTCCTGTTGGGGCCAATGTATGTGTGTTTTATTCCTCTGTGGCTAATATATGTGTGTTTTATTCCTGTGGGGTCCAATGTATGTATGTTTTATTTCTCTGTGGCCAATGTATGTGCATTTTATTCATGTGGGGGCCAATGTATGTTAGTTTTTTTTCTCTGTGGCTAATATATGTGTGTTTTATTCCTGTGGGGGCCAATGTATGTGTGTTTTAATTCTCTGTGGCTAATATATGTGTGTTTTATTCCTGTGGGGGCCAATGTATGTGTGTTTAATTTTTATGTGGCCCCAATTTATGTGTTTTTTATTCCTGTTTGGGCCAATGTATGTGTGTTTTATTCCTGTGGGGGCCAATGTATGTGTGTTTTATTCCTGTGGGGGCCAATGTATGTGTGTTTTATTTCTCTTTGGCCCCAATGTATGTGTTTTTTATTCCTGTTGGGGCCAATGTGTGTGTGTTTTATTCTTGTGGGGGCCAATGTATGTGTGTTTTATTTCTCTGTGGCAAATGTATGTTTTTTTTTTTCTCGGGGGCCAATGTATGTGTGTTTTATTCCTGTGGGGGCCAGTGTATGTGTGTTTTATTTCTCTGGGGCCAATGTATGTGAGTTTTATTCCTGTAGGGGCCAATGTTTGTGTATTTTATTTCTCTGTTGCCCCAATGTATGTGTTTTTTATTCCTGTGGAGGCCAATGTATGTGTGTTTTATTTCTGTGGGGGATAATGTATGTGTGTTTTATTCCTGTGGAGGCCAATGTATGTGTGTTTTACTCATTTGGGGGCCAATGTATGTGTGTTTTATTTCTGTGGCCCCAATGTATGTGTTTTTTATTCCTGTTGGGGCCAATGTATGTGTATTTTATTCCTGTGGGGGCCAATGTATGTGTGTTTTATTTCTCTGTGGCTAATATATGTGTGTTTTATTCCTGTGGGGGCCAATGTATGTGTTTTATTCCTGTGGGGGCCAATATATGTGTATTTTATTCCTGTGGAGGCCAATGTATGTATTTTATTTCTCTGGAGCCAATGTATATGTGTTTTATTTCTGTGGAGGCCAATGTATGTGTGTTTTATTCCTGTGGGGGCCAAAGTATTTGTGTTTTATTTCTGTGGCCCCAATGTATGTGTGTTTTATCCTTGTGGGGGCCAGTATATGTGTGTTTTATTTCTCTGTGGCCAATGTATGTGTTTTATTTCTCTGGGGCCAATGTATGTGTGTTTTTTATTCCTGTTGGTGCCAATGTATGTGTGTTTTATTCCTGTAGGGGCCAATGTTTGTGTATTTTAATTCTCTGTTGCCCCAATGTAATTGTTTTTTATTCCTTTTGAGGCCAATGTATGTGTGTTTTATTCCTGTGGGGGCCAATGTATATGTTTTTTATTCCTGTTGGGGCCAATGTATGTGTGTTTTATTCCTGTCGGGGCCAATGTATGTGTTTTATTCCTGTGGGGACCAATGTATGTGTGCTTTATTTCTCTGTGGCCCCAATGTATGTGTTTTTTATTCCTGTTGGTGCCAATATATGTGTGTTTTATTCCTGTGGGGGCCAATGTATGTGTGTTTTATTTCTCTGTGGCTAATGTATGTGTTTTTTATTCCTGTGGGTGCCAATATATGTGTGTTTTATTCCTGTGGGGGCCAATGTATGTGTGTTTTATTTCTCTGTGGCTAATGTATGTGTGTTTTATTTCTCTGTGGCTAATATATGTGTGTTTTATTCCAGTGGTGGCCAATGTATGTGTGTTTTATTTCTCTGTGGCCCCAATGTATGTGTTTTTTATTCCTGTTGGGGCCAGTGTATGTGTGTTTTATTCCTGTGGGGGCCAGTGTATATGGGTTTTATTCCTGTAGGAGCCAATGTTTGTGTATTTTATTTCTCTATTGCCCCAATGTAAGTGTTTTTGATTCCTGTTGGGGCCAATGTGTGTGTGTTTTATTCCTGTGGGGGCCAATGTATGTGTGTTTTATTTCTGTGGCCCCAATGTATGTGTATTTTATTCCTGTTGGGGCCAATGTATGTGTGTTTTATTCGTGTCGGGGCCAATGGATGTGTGTTTTATTCCTGTGGGGGCCAATGTATGTTTGTTTTATTTCAGTGGGGGCCAATGTATGTGTATTTTATTTCACTGTGGCTAATATATGTGTGTTTTATTCCTGTGGGGGCCAATGTATGTGTGTTTTATTTCTCTGTGGCCAATGTATGTGCATTTTATTCCTGTGGGGGCCAATGTATGTGTGTTTTATTTCTCTGTGGCCAATGTATGTGTGTTTAATTCCTGTGGGGGCCAGTGTATGTGTGTTTTATCCTGTGAGGGCAAGGGTATGTGTGTTTTATTCCTGTGGTGGCCAATGTATGTGTATTTTATTTCTCTGTATCCAATGTATGTGTGTTTTATTCCTGTGGGGGCCAGTGTATGTGTGTTTTATTCCTGTGGGGGCCATTGTATGTGTGTTTTATTCCTGTGGGGGCCAGTGTATGTGTGTTTTATTCCTGTGGGGGCCAATGTATGTTTGTTTTATTCCTGTGGGGACCAATGTATGTGTGTTTTATTCCTGTGGGGGCCAATGTTTGTGTGTTTTATTCCTGTGGGGGCCAATGTATGTGTGTTTTATTCCTGTGGGGGCCAATGTATGTTTGTTTTTTTCCTGTTTGGGCCAATGTATGTGTGTTTTATTCCTGTGGGGGCCAATATATGTGTTTTATTCCTGTGGGGGCTAATGTATGTGTGTTTTATTTCTGTGGAGGCCAATGTATATGTGTTTTATTCCAGTGGGGGCCAATGTATGTGTGTTTTATTCCTGTGGAGGCCAATATATGTGTATTTTATTCCTGTTGGGGCCAATGTATGTGTGTTTTATTCCTGTGGGGGCAAATGTATGTGTGTTTTATTTCTGTGGGGGCCAAAGTATGTGTGTTTTATTTCTGTGGCCCCAATGTATGTGTTTTTTATTCCTGTTGGGGCCAATGTATGTGTGTTTTATTCCTCTGTGGCTAATATATGTGTGTTTTATTCCTGTGGGGTCCAATGTATGTATGTTTTATTTCTCTGTGGCCAATGTATGTGCATTTTATTCATGTGGGGGCCAATGTATGTTAGTTTTTTTTCTCTGTGGCTAATATATGTGTGTTTTATTCCTGTGGGGGCCAATGTATGTGTGTTTTAATTCTCTGTGGCTAATATATGTGTGTTTTATTCCTGTGGGGGCCAATGTATGTGTGTTTAATTTTTATGTGGCCCCAATTTATGTGTTTTTTATTCCTGTTTGGGCCAATGTATGTGTGTTTTATTCCTGTGGGGGCCAATGTATGTGTGTTTTATTCCTGTGGGGGCCAATGTATGTGTGTTTTATTTCTCTTTGGCCCCAATGTATGTGTTTTTTATTCCTGTTGGGGCCAATGTGTGTGTGTTTTATTCTTGTGGGGGCCAATGTATGTGTGTTTTATTTCTCTGTGGCAAATGTATGTTTTTTTTTTTCTCGGGGGCCAATGTATGTGTGTTTTATTCCTGTGGGGGCCAGTGTATGTGTGTTTTATTTCTCTGGGGCCAATGTATGTGAGTTTTATTCCTGTAGGGGCCAATGTTTGTGTATTTTATTTCTCTGTTGCCCCAATGTATGTGTTTTTTATTCCTTTTGGGGCCAATGTATGCGTTTTTTATTCCTGTTGGGGCCAATGTATGTGTGTTTTATTCCTGTGGGGGCCAATGTATGTGTGTTTTATTTCTCTGTCGCTAATGTATGTGTGTTTTATTCCTGTGGGGGCCAGTGTATGTGTGTTTCATTTCTCTGTGGCTAATATATGTGTGTTTTATTCCTGTGGGGGCCAATGTATGTGTGTTTTATTTCTCTGTGGCTTAAAATATATGTGTGTTTTATTCCTGTGGGGGCCAATGTATGTGTCTTTTATTTCTCTGTGGCCAATGTATGTGCATTTTATTCCTGTGGGGGCCAATGTATGTGTGTTTAATTCCTGTGGGGGCCAGTGTATGTGTTTTATTCCTGTGGGGGCCAGTTTATGTGTGTATTATTCCTGTGGGGGCCAATGTATGTGTGTTTAATTCCTGTGGGGGCCAGTGTATGTGTGTTTTATTCCTGTGGGGGCCAATGTATGTGTATTTTATTCCTGTGGGAGCCAGTGTTTGTGTGTTTTATTCCTGTGGGGGCCAATGTATGTGTTTTATTCCTGTGGAGGCCAATGTATGTGTGTTTTATTCCTGTGGGGGCAAATGTATGTGTGTTTTATTCCTGTGGGGGCCAATGTATGTGTGTTTTATTCCTGTGGGGGCCAATATATGTGTTTTATTCCTGTCGGGGCCAATATATGTGTTTTATTTCTGAGGAGGCCAAAGTATGTGTGTTTTATTTCTGTGGGGGCCAATGTATGTATTTTATTTCTGTGGGGGCTAATGTATGTGTGTTTTATTTCTGTGGGGGCCTATGTATGTATTTTATTTCTGTGGTGGCTAATGTATGTGTGTTTTATTTCTGTGGGGGCCAATGTATGTGTGTTTTATTGCTGTGGAGGCCAATGTATGAGTTTTATTCCTGTGGGGGCCAAAGTATGTGTGTTTTATTCCTGTGGTGGCAAATGTATGTGTGTTTTATTTCTGTGGGGGCCAATGTATGTGTGTTTTATTCCTGTGGAGGACAATGCATGTGTGTTTTATTCTTGTGGGGCCAATGTATGTGTGTTTTATTTCTGTGGCCCCAATGTATGTGTTTTTTATTCCTGTTGGGGCCAATGTATGTTCATTTTATTCCTGTGGGGGCCAATCTATGTGTGTTTTATTCCTGTGGGGTCCAATGTATGTGTGTTTTATTTCTCTGTGGCTAATATATGTGTGTTTTATTCCTGTGGTGGCTAATGTATGTGTGTTTTATTTCTCTGTGGCCAATGTATGTGCATTTTATTCCTGTGGGGGCCAATGTATGTGTATTTTATTCCTGTGGGGGCCAATGTATGTGTGTTCTATTTCTCTATGGCCAATGTATGTGCATTTTATTCCTGTGGGGGCCAATGTATGTGTGTTTTATTTCTCTGTGGCTAATATATGTGTGTTTTATTCCTGTGGGGGCCAATGTATGTGTGTTTTATTCCTGTGGGGGCCAATGTATGTGTGTTTTATTTCTCTGTGGCTAATATATGTGTGTTTTATTCCTGTGGGGGCCAATGTATGTGTGTTTTATTCCTGTGGGGGCTAAGGCATGTGTGTTTTATTTCTCTGTGGCAAATGTATGTGCATTTTATTCCTGTGGGGGCCAATGTATGTGTGTTTTATTTTTCTGTGGCCAATGTATGTGCATTTTATTCCTGTGGGGGCCAATGTATGTGTATTTTATTTCTCTGTGCCCAATGTATGTACATTTTATTCCTGTGGGGGCCAATGTATGTGTGTTTTATTCCTGTGGGGGCCAATGTATGTGTGTTTTATTTATCTGTGGCCCCAATGTATGTGTTTTTTATTCCTGTTGAGGCCAATGTATGTGTATTTTATTCCTGTGGGGGCCAATATATGTGTGTTTTATTCCTGTGGGGGCCAATGTATGTGTGTTTTATTTCTCTGTGGCTAATATATGTGTGTTTTATTCCTGTGGGGGCTAAGGCATGTGTGTTTTATTTCTCTGTGGCCAATGTATGTGCATTTTATTCCTGTGGGGGCCAATGTATGTGTATTTTATTTCTCTGTGCCCAATGTATGTACATTTTATTCCTGTGGGGGCCAATGTATGTGTGTTTTATTTCTCTGTGGCTAATATATGTGTGTTTTATTCCTGTGGGGGCCAATGTATGTGTGTTTTATTTATCTGTGGCCCCAACGTATGTGTTTTTTATTCCTGTTGGGGCCAATGTATGTGTGTTTTATTCTTGTGGGGGCCAATGTATGTGTGATTATTTCTGTGGGGGCTAATGTATGTGTGTTTTATTTCTATGGAGGCCAATGTATGTATTTTATTTCTGTGGGGGCTAATGTATGTGTGTTTTATTTTTGTGGGGGCTAATATATGTGTGTTTTATTTCTGTGGAGGCCAATGTATGTATTTTGATTTCTGTGGGGGCTAATGTATGTGTGTTTTATTTCTGTGGGGGCCAATGTATGTGTGTTTTATTCCTGTGGAGGCCAATGTATGTGTTTTATTCCTGTGGGGGCCAATATATGTGTATTTTATTCCTGTGGAGGCCAATGTATGTGTGTTTTATTTCTGTGGGGGATAATGTATGTGTGTTTTATTCCTGTGGAGGCCAATGTATGTGTGTTTTACTCATGTGGGGGCCAATGTATGTGTGTTTTATTTCTGTGGCCCCAATGTATGTGTTTTTTATTCCTGTTGGGGCCAATGTATGTGTATTTTATTCCTGTGGGGGCCAATGTATGTGTGTTTTATTTCTCTGTGGCTAATATATGTGTGTTTTATTCCTGTGGGGGCCAATGTATGTGTGTTTTATTTCTCTGTGGCCAATGTATGTGCATTTTATTCCTGTGGGGGCCAATGTATGTGTGTTTTATTTCTCTGTGGCCAATGTATGTGCATTTTATTCCTGTGGAGGCCAATGTATGTGTGTTTTACTCATGTGGGGGCCAATGTATGTGTGTTTTATTTCTGTGGCCCCAATGTATGTGTTTTTTATTCCTGTTGGGGCCAATGTATGTGTATTTTATTCCTGTGGGGGCCAATGTATGTGTGTTTTATTTCTCTGTGGCTAATATATGTGTGTTTTATTTC
Organism: Taudactylus pleione; assembly: GCA_031769625.1. NCBI lineage: Eukaryota > Metazoa > Chordata > Amphibia > Anura > Myobatrachidae > Taudactylus > Taudactylus pleione. The sequence continues at coordinate 47,006 of JAUIMM010001970.1, read as the reverse complement.
TCTGTGGCCAATGTATGTGCATTTTATTCCTGTGGGGGCCAATGTATGTGTGTTTTATTTCTCTGTGGCCAATGTATGTGCATTTTATTCCTGTGGGGGCCAATGTATGTGTGTTTTATTTCTCTTTGGCCAATGTATGTGCATTTTATTCCTGTGGGGGTCAATGTATGTGTGTTTTATTTATCTGTGGCCCCAATGTATGTGTTTTTTATTCCTGTTGGGGCCAATGTATGTGTGTTTTATTCTTGTGGGGGCCAATGTATGTGTGTTTTATTTCTCTGTGGCCCCAATGTATGTGTTTTATTTCTCTGGGGCCAATGTATGTGTGTTTTATTCCTGTGGGGGCCAGTGTATGTGTGTTTTATTTCTATGGGGCCAATGTATGTGTGTTTTATTCCTGTAGGGGCTAAAGTTTGTGTATTTTATTTCTCTGTGGCCCCAATGTATATGTTTTTTTTCCTGTTGGGGCCAATGTATGTGTGTTTTATTCCTGTTGGAGGCCAATGTATGTGTGTTTTATTCCTGTGGGGTCCAATATATGTGTGTTTTATTCCTGTGGGGGCCAATGTATGTGTGTTTTATTTCTCTGTGGCCAATGTATGTGCACTTTAATTATGTGGGGGCCAATGTATGTGTGTTTTATTTCTCTGTGGCCAATGTATGTGCATTTTATTCCAGTGGGGGCCAATGTATGTGTGTTTTATTTCTCTGTGGCCAATGTATGTGTTTTTTATTCCTGTGGGGGCCAATATATGTGTGTTTTATTCCTGTGGGGGCAAAGTATGTGTGTTTTATTTAACTGTTGCCACAATGTATGTGTTTTTTATTTCTGTTGGGGCCAATGTATGTGTGTTTTATTCTTGTGGGGGCCAATGTATGTGTGTTTTATTTCTGTGGGGGCTAATGTATGTGTGTTTTATTTCTGTGGAGGCCAATGTAAGTATTTTATTTCTGTGGGGGCTAATGTATGTGTGTTTTATTTCTGTAGGGGCCAATGTATGTATTTTATTTCTGTGGGGGCTAATCTATGTGTGTTTTATTTTTGGGGGGGGCTAATGTATGTGTGTTTTATTTCTGTGGAGGCCAATGTATGTATTTTATTTCTGTGGTGGCTAATGTATGTGTGTTTTATTTCTGTGGGGGCCAATGTATGTGTTTTATTCCTGTGGGGCCAATATATGTGTTTTATTCCTGTGGGGGCCAATATATGTGTATTTTATTCCTGTGGAGGCCAATGTATGTGTGTTTTATTTGTGTGGGGGCTAATGTATGTGTGTTTTATTCCTGTGGAGGCCAATGTATGTGTGTTTTTTTTTATCTGTGGCCCCTACGTATGCGTTTTTTATTCCTGTTGGGGCCAATGTATGTGTGTTTTATTCTTGTGGGGGCTAATGTATGTGTGTTTTATTCTTGTGGGGGCCAATGTATGTGTGATTATTTCTATGGGGGCCAATGTATGTATTTTATTTCTGTGTGGGCCAATGTATGTATTTTATTTCTGTGGGGGTTAATGTATGTGTGTTTTATTTTTGTGGGGGCTAATATATGTGTGTTTTATTTCTGTGGAGGCCAATGTATGTATTTTGTTTTCTGTGGGGGCTAATGTATGTGTGTTTTATTTCTGTGGGGGCCAATATATGTGTATTTTATTCCTGTGGAGGCCAATGTATGTGTGTTTTATTTCTGTGGGGGATAATGTATGTGTGTTTTATTCCTGTGGAGGCCAATGTATGTGTGTTTTATTCTTGTGGGGGCCAATGTATGTGTGTTTTATTTCTCTGTGGCCCCAATGTATGTGTTTTATTTCTCTGGGGCCAATGTATGTGTGTTTTATTCCTCTAGGGGGACAGTGTATGTGTGTTTTATTTCTCTGGGGCCAATGTATGTGTGTTTTATTCCTGTAGGGGCTAAAGTTTGTGTATTTTATTTCTCTGTGGCCCCAATGTATATGTTTTTTATTCCAGTTGGGGCCAATGTATGTGTGTTTTATTCCAGTGGGGGCCAATGTATGTGTGTTTTATTCCTGTGGGGCCAATATATGTGTTTTATTCCTGTGGGGGCCAATATATGTGTATTTTATTCCTGTGGAGGCCAATGTATGTGTGTATTATTTCTGTGGGGGCTAATGTATATGGGTTTTATTTATCTGTGGCCCCAACGTATGTGTTTTTTATTCCTGTTGGGGCCAATGTATGTGTGTTTTATTCTTGTTGGGGCCAATGTATGTGTGTTTTATTTATCTGTGGCCCCAACGTATGTGTTTTTTATTCCTGTTGGGGCCAATGTATGTGTGATTATTTCTGTGGGGGCTAATGTATGTGTGTTTTATTTCTATGGAGGCCAATGTATGTATTTTATTTCTGTGGGGGCTTATGTATGTGTGTTTTATTTCTGTGGGGGCCAATGTATGTATTTTATTTCTGTGGGGGTTAATGTATGTGTGTTTTATTTTTGTGGGGGCTAATATATGTGTGTTTTATTTCTGTGGAGGCCAATGTATGTATTTTATTCCTGTGGGGGCCAATGTTTGTGTGTTTTATTCCTGTGGGGGCCAATGTATGTGTGTTTTATTCCTGTGGGGGCCAATGTATGTGTGTTTTATTCCTGTGGAGGCCAATGTATCTGTGTTTTATTTCTGTGGGGGCCAAAGTATGTGTGTTTTATTTCTGTGGGGGCTAATGTATGTGTATTTTATTTCTGTGCGGGCTAATGTATGTGTTTTATTTCTGTGGGGGCCAATGTATGTATTTTATTTCTGTGGGGGCTAATGTATGTGTGTTTTATTTCTGTGGGGGCCAATGTATGAGTTTTATTCCTGTGGGGGCCAAAGTATGTGTGTTTTATTCCTGTGGGAGAAAATGTATGTGTATTTTATTCCTGTGGAGGCAAATGTATGTGTGTTTTTTTTCTGTAGGGGCCAATGTATGTGTGTTTTATTTCTGTGGCCCCAATATATGTGTTTTTTATTCCTGTTGGGGCCAATGTATGTGTATTTTATTCCTGTGGGGGCCAATGTATGTGTGTTTTATTTCTGTGGCCCCAATATATGTGTTTTTTATTCCTGTTGGGGCCAATGTATGTGTATTTTATTCCTGTGGGGACCAATGTATGTGTGTTTTATTCCTGTGGGGTCCAATGTATGTGTGTTTTATTTCTCTGTGGCTAATATATGTGTGTTTTATTCCTGTGGGGGCTAATGTATGTGTGTTTTATTTCTCTGTGGCCAATGTATGTGCATTTTATTCCTGTGGGGGCCAATGTATGTGTGTTCTATTTCTCTGTGGCTAATATATGTGTGTTTTATTCCTGTGAGGGCCAATGCATGTGTGTTTTATTTATCTGTGGCCCCAATGTATGTGTTTTTTATTCCTGTTGGGGCCAATGTATGTGTATTTTATTCCTGTGGGGGCCAATATATGTGGGTTTTATTCCTGTGGGGGCCAAGGCATGTGTGTTTTATTTCTCTGTGGCAAATGTATGTGCATTTTATTCCTGTGGGGGCCAATGTATGTGTGTTTTATTCCTGTGGGGGCCAATGTATGTGTGTATTATTTATCTGTGGCCCCAACGTATGTGTTTTTTATTCCTGTTGGGGCCAATGTATGTATTTTATTTCTGTGGGGGCTAATGTATCTATTTTATTTCTGTGGGGGCTAATGTATGTGTATTTTAATTCTGTGGGGGCCAATGTATGTATTTTATTTCTGTGGGGGTTAATGTATGTGTGTTTTATTTTTGTGGGGGCCAATGTACGTGTGTTTTATTCCTGTGGAGGCCAATGTATGTGTTTTATTCCTGTGGGGGCCAATATATGTGTATTTTATTCCTGTGGAGGCCAATGTATGTGTGTTTTATTTCTGTGGGGGCTAAGGTATGTGTGTTTTATTCCTGTGGAGGCCAATGTATGTGTGTTTTATTTCTGTGGCCCCAATGTATGTGTTTTTTATTCCTGTTGGGGCCAATGTATGTGTATTTTATTCCCGTGGGGGCCAATGTATGTGTGTTTTATTTCTCTGTGGCTAATATATGTGTGTTTTATTCCTGTGGGGGCCAATGTATGTGTGTTTTATTTCTCTGTGGCCAATGTATGTGCATTTTATTCCTGTGGGGGCCAATGTATGTGTTTTTTATTTCTCTGTGGCCAATGTATGTGCATTTTATTCCTGTGGGGGCCAATGTATGTGTGTTTTATTTATCTGTGGCACCAATGTATGTGTTTTTTATTCCTGTTGGGGCCAATGTATGTGTTTTTTATTCTTGTGGGGGCCAATGTATGTGTGTTTTATTTTTCTGTGGCCCAATGTATGTGTGTTTTATTCCTGTTGGGGCCAATGTATGTGTGTTTTATTCCTGTGGGGGCCAGTGTATGTGTGTTTTATTTCTATGGGGCCAATGTATGTGTGTTTTATTCCTGTAGGGGCTAAAGTTTGTGTATTTTATTTCTCTGTGGCCCCAATTTATGTGTGTTTTATTCCAGTGGGGGCCAATGTATGTATGTTTTATTCCTGTGGGGGCCAATGTATGTGTGTTTTATTTCTCTGTGGCCAATGTATGTGCATTTTATTCCTGTGGGGGCCAATGTATGTGTGTTTTATTTCTCTGTGGCCAATGTATATGCATTTTATTCCTGTGGGGGCCAATGTATGTGTGTTTTATTTATCTGTGGCCCCAATGTATGTGTGCTTTATTCTTGTGGGGGCCAATGTATGTGTGTTTTATTTCTCTGTGGCCCCAATGTATGTGTTTTATTTCTCTGGGGCCAATGTATGTGTGTTTTATTCCTGTGGGGGCCAGTGTATGTGTGTTTTATTTCTCTGTGGCCCCAATGTATGTGTGTTTTATTCCTGTTGGGGACAATGTATGTGTGTTTTATTCCTGTGGGGGCCAATATATGTTTGTTTTATTCCTGTGGGGGCCAATGTATGTGTGTTTTATTTCTCTGTGGCCAATGTATGTGCATTTTATTCCTGTGGGGGCCAATGTATGTGTGTTTTATTTCTCTGTGGCCAATGTATGTGCATTTTATTCCTGTGGGGGCCAATGTATGTGTGTTTTATTTCTCTGTGGCCAATGTATGTGCATTTTATTCCTGTGGGGGCTAATGTATGAGTGTTTTATTTCTCTGTGGCCAATGTATGTGTTTTTTATACCTGTGGGGGCCAATATATGTGTGTTTTATTCCTGTGGGGGCAATGTATGTGTGTTTTATTTAACTGTGGCCCCAATGTATGTGTTTTTTATTCCTGTTGGGGCCAATGTATGTGTGTTTTATTCTTGTTGGGGCCAAATGTATGTGTGTTTTATTTCTGTGGAGGCCAATGTATGTATTTTATTTCTGTGGGGGCTAATGTATGTGTGTTTTATTCCCAGTGGGGGCCAATGTATGTGTGTTTTATTCCTGTGGGGGCCAATATATGTTTGTTTTATTCCTGTGGGGGCCAATGTATGTGTGTTTTATTTCTCTGTGGCCAATGTATGTGCATTTTATTCCTGTGGGGGCCAATGTATGTGTGTTTTATTTCTCTGTGGCCAATGTATGTGCATTTTATTCCTGTGGGGGCCAATGTATGTGTGTTTTATTTCTCTGTGGCCAATGTATGTGCATTTTATTCCTGTGGGGGCTAATGTATGAGTGTTTTATTTCTCTGTGGCCAATGTATGTGTTTTTTATACCTGTGGGGGCCAATATATGTGTGTTTTATTCCTGTGGGGGCAATGTATGTGTGTTTTATTTAACTGTGGCCCCAATGTATGTGTTTTTTATTCTTGTTGGGGCCAAATGTATGTGTGTTTTATTTCTGTGGAGGCCAATGTATGTATTTTATTTCTGTGGGGGCTAATGTATGTGTGTTTTATTTCTGTGGGGGCCAATGTATGTATTTTATTTCTCTGAGGGCTAATCTATGTGTGTTTTATTTTTTGGGGGGCTAATGTATGTGTGTTTTATATCTGTGGAGGTCAATGTATGTATTTTATTTCTGTGGTGCCAATATATGTGTTTTATTCCTGTGGTGGCCAATATATGTGTATTTTATTCCTGGTGGCCAATGTATGTGTGTTTTATTTCTGTGGAGGCCAATGTATGTATTTTATTTCTGTGGGGGCTAATGTATGTGTGTTTTATTTCTGTGGGGGCCAATGTATGTATTTTATTTCTCTGAGGGCTAATCTATGTGTGTTTTATTTTTTGGGGGGCTAATGTATGTGTGTTTTATTCCTGTGGGGGCCAATGTATGTGTGATTATTTCTGTGGGGGCTAATGTATGTGTGTTTTATTTCTATGGAGGCCAATGTATGTATTTTATTTCTGTGGGGGCTAATATATGTGTGTTTTATTTCTGTGGAGGCCAATGTATGTATTTTGATTTCTGTGGGGGCTAATGTATGTGTGTTTTATTTCTGTGGGGGCCAATGTATGTGTGTTTTATTCCTGTGGAGGCCAATGTATGTGTTTTATTCCTGTGGGGGCCAATATATGTGTATTTTATTCCTGTGGAGGCCAATGTATGTGTGTTTTATTTCTGTGGGGGATAATGTATGTGTGTTTTATTCCTGTGGATGCCAATGTATGTGTGTTTTATTCCTGTGGGGGCCAATGTATGTGTGTTTTATTTCTGTGGCCCAAATGTATGTGTTTTTTATTCCTGTTGGGGCCAATGTATGTGTATTTTATTTCTGTGGGGGCCAATGTATGTGTGTTTTATTTCTCTGTGGCTAATATATGTGTGTTTTATTCCTGTGGGTGCCAATGTATGTGTGTTTTATTTCTCTGTGGCCAATGTATGTGCATTTTATTCCTGTGGGGGCCAATGTATGTGTGTTTTATTTATCTGTGGCCCCAATGTTTGTGTTTTTTATTCCTGTTGGGGCCAATGTATGTGTGTTTTATTCTTGTGGGGGCCAATGTATGTGTGTTTTATTTCTCTGTGGCTTAAAATATATGTGTGTTTTATTCCTGTGGGGGCCAATGTATGTGTCTTTTATTTCTCTGTGGCCAATGTATGTGCATTTTATTCCTGTGGGGGCCAATATATGTGTGTTTAATTCCTGTGGGGGCCAGTGTATGTGTGTTTTATTCCTGTGGGGGCTAGTTTATGTGTGTATTATTCCTGTGGGGGCCAATGTATGTGTGTTTAATTCCTGTGGGGGCCAGTGTATGTGTGTTTTATTCCTGTGGGGGCCAATGTATGTGTATTTTATTCCTGTGGGAGCCAATGTATGTGTGTTTTATTTAGGTGGGGGCCAATGTATGTGTGTTTTATTCCTGTGGGGGCCAATATATATGTGTTTTATTCCTGTCGGGGCCAATATATGTGTTTTATTTCTGAGGAGGCCAAAGTATGTGTGTTTTATTTCTGTGGGGGCTAATGTATGTGTGTTTTATTTCTGTGGGGGCCAATGTATGTATTTTATTTCTGTGGGGGCTAATGTATGCGTGTTTTATTTCTGTGGGGGCCTATGTATGTATTTTATTTCTGTGGTGGCTAATGTATGTGTGTTTTATTTCTGTGGGGGCCAATGTATGTGTGTTTTATTCCTGTGGAGGCCAATGTATGAGTTTTATTCCTGTGGGGGCCAAAGTATGTGTGTTTTATTCCTGTGGGGGAAAATATATGTGTATTTTATTCCTATGGTGGCAAATGTATGTGTGTTTTATTTCTGTGGGGGCCAATGTATGTGTGTTTTATTCCTGTGGAGGCCAATGCATGTGTGTTTTATTCCTGTGGGGCCAATGTATGTGTTTTTATTCCTGTTGGGGCCAATGTATGTTCATTTTATTCCTGTGGGGGCCAATGTATGTGTGTTTTATTCCTGTGGGGTCCAATGTATGTGTGTTTTATTTCTCTGTGGCTAATATATGTGTGTTTTATTCCTGTGGTGGCTAATGTATGTGTGTTTTATTTCTCTGTGGCCAATGTATGTGCATTTTATTCCTGTGGGGGCCAATGTATGTGTGTTCTATTTCTCTATGGCCAATGTATGTGCATTTTATTCCTGTGGGGGCCAATGTATGTGTGTTTTATTTCTCTTTGGCTAATATATGTGTGTTTTATTCCTGTGGGGGCCAATGTATGTGTGTTTTATTCCTGTGGGGGCCAATGTATGTGTGTTTTATTTCTCTGTGGCTAATATATGTGCGTTTTATTCCTGTGGGGGCCAATGTATGTGTGTTTTATTTTTCTGTGGCCAATGTATGTGCATTTTATTCCTGTGGGGGCCAATCTATGTGTATTTTATTTCTCTGTGCCCCATGTATGTACATTTTATTCCTGTGGGGGCCAATGTATGTGTGTTTTATTTCTCTGTGGCTAATATATGTGTGTTTTATTCCTGTGGGGGCCAATGTATGTGTGTTTTATTTATCTGTGGCCCCAATGTATGTGTTTTTTATTCCTGTTGGGGCCAATGTATGTGTATTTTATTCCTGTGGGGGCCAATATATGTGTGTTTTATTCCTGTGGGGGCCAATGTATGTGTGTTTTATTTCTCTGTGGCTAATATATGTGTGTTTTATTCCTGTGGGGGCTAAGGCATGTGTGTTTTATTTCTCTGTGGCCAATGTATGTGCATTTTATTCCTGTGGGGGCCAATGTATGTGTATTTTATTTCTCTGTGCCCAATGTATGTACATTTTATTCCTGTGGGGGCCAATGTATGTGTGTTTTATTTCTCTGTGGCTAATATATGTGTGTTTTATTCCTGTGGGGGCCAATGTATGTGTGTTTTATTTATCTGTGGCCCCAACGTATGTGTTTTTTATTCCTGTTGGGGCCAATCTATGTGTGTTTTATTCTTGTGGGGGCCAATGTATGTGTGATTATTTCTGTGGGGGCTAATGTATGTGTGTTTTATTTTTGTGGGGGCTAATATATGTGTGTTTTATTTCTGTGGAGGCCAATGTATGTATTTTGATTTCTGTGGGGGCTAATGTATGTGTGTTTTATTTCTGTGGGGGCCAATGTATGTGTGTTTTATTCCTGTGGAGGCCAATGTATGTGTTTTATTCCTGTGGGGGCCAATATATGTGTATTTTATTCCTGTGGAGGCCAATGTATGTGTGTTTTATTTCTGTGGGGGATAATGTATGTGTGTTTTATTCCTGTGGAGGCCAATGTATGTGTGTTTTACTCATGTGGGGGCCAATGTATGTGTGTTTTATTTCTGTGGCCCCAATGTATGTGTTTTTTATTCCTGTTGGGGCCAATGTATGTGTGTTTTATTCCTGTGGGGGCCAATGTATGTGTGTTTTATTTCTCTGTGGCCAATGTATGTGCATTTTATTCCTGTGGGGGCCAATGTATGTGTGTTTTATTTCTCTGTGGCCAATGTATGTGCATTTTATTCCTGTGGGGGCCAATTTATATGTGTGTTTTATTTATCTGAGGCCTCAATGTATGTGTTTTTTATTCCTGTTGGGGCCAATGTATGTGTGTTTTATTCTTGTGGGGGCCAATGTATGTGTGTTTTATTTCTCTTTGGCCCCAATGTATGTGTTTTATTTCTCTGGGGCCAATGTATGTGTGTTTTATTCCTGTGGGGGCCAGTGTATGTGTGTTTTATTTCTCTGGGGCCAATGTATGTGTGTTTTATTCCTGTAGGGGCTAAAGTTTGTGTATTTTATTTCTCTGTGGCCCCAATGTATATGCTTTTTTTCCTGTTGGGGCCAATGTATGTGTGTTTTATTCCTGTTGGAGGCCAATGTATGTGTGTTTTATTCCTGTGGGGTCCAATATATGTGTGTTTTATTTCTCTGTGGCTAATATATGTGTGTTTTATTCCTGTGGGTGCCAATGTATGTGTGTTTTATTTCTCTGTGGCCAATGTATGTGCATTTTATTCCTGTGGGGGCCAATGTATGTGTGTTTTATTTCTCTGTGGCCAATGTATGTGCATTTTATTCCTGTGGGGGCCAATGTATGTGTGTTTTATTTATCTGTGGCCCCAATGTATGTGTTTTTTATTCCTGTTGGGGCCAATGTATGTGTGTTTTATTCTTGTGGGGGCCAATGTATGTGTGTTTTATTTCTCTGTGGCCCCAATGTATGTGTTTTATTTCTCTGGGGCCAATGTATGTGTGTTTTATTCCTGTAGGGGGACAGTGTATGTGTGTTTTATTTCTCTGGGGCCAATGTATGTGTGTTTTATTCCTGTAGGGGCTAAAGTTTGTGTATTTTATTTCTCTGTGGCCCCAATGTATATGTTTTTTATTCCAGTTGGGGCCAATGTATGTGTGTTTTATTCCAGTGGGGGCCAATGTATGTGTGTTTTATTCCTGTGGGGCCAATATATGTGTTTTGTTCCTGTGGGGGCCAATATATGTGTATTTTATTCCTGTGGAGGCCAATGTATGTGTGTATTATTTCTGTGGGGGCCAATGTATGTGTGTTTTATTCTTGTTGGGGCCAATGTATATGGGTTTTATTTATCTGTGGCCCCAACGTATGTGTTTTTTTTCCTGTTGGGGCCAATGTATGTGCATTTTATTCCTGTGGGGGCCAATGTATGTGTGTTTTATTTCTCTGTGGCCAATGTATGTGCATTTTATTCCTGTGGGGGCCAATGTATGTGTGTTTTATTTATCTGAGGCCCCAATGTATGTGTTTTTTATTCCTGTTGGGGCCAATGTATGTGTGTTTTATTCTTGTGGGGGCCAATGTATGTGTGTTTTATTTCTCTGTGGCCCCAATGTATGTGTTTTATTTCTCTGGGGCCAATGTATGTGTGTTTTATTCCTGTGGGGGCCAGTGTATGTGTGTTTTATTTCTCTGGGGCCAATGTATGTGTGTTTTATTCCTGTAGGGGCCAATGTATGTGTGTTTTATTTCTCTGTGGCCCCAATGTATGTGTTTTATTTCTCTGGGGCCAATGTATGTGTGTTTTATTCCTGTGGGGGCCAGTGTATGTGTGTTTTATTTCTCTGGGGCCAATGTATGTGTGTTTTATTCCTGTAGGGGCTAAAGTTTGTGTATTTTATTTCTCTGTGGCCCCAATGTATATGTTTTTTTTCCTGTTGGGGCCAATGTATGTGTGTTTTATTCCTGTTGGAGGCCAATGTATGTGTGTTTTATTCCTGTGGGGTCCAATATATGTGTGTTTTATTCCTGTGGGGGCCAATGTATGTGTGTTTTATTTCTCTGTGGCCAATGTATGTGCATTTTAATTATGTGGGGGCCAATGTATGTGTGTTTTATTTCTCTGTGGCCAATGTATGTGCATTTTATTCCAGTGGGGGCCAATGTATGTGTGTTTTATTTCTCTGTGGCCAATGTATGTGTTTTTTATTCCTGTGGGGGCCAATATATGTGTGTTTTATTCCTGTGGGGGCAAAGTATGTGTGTTTTATTTAACTGTTGCCACAATGTATGTGTTTTTTATTTCTGTTGGGGCCAATGTATGTGTGTTTTATTCTTGTGGGGGCCAATGTATGTGTGTTTTATTTCTGAGGGGGCCAATGTAAGTATTTTATTTCTGTGGGGGCTAATCTATGTGTGTTTTATTTTTTGGGGGGGCTAATGTATGTGTGTTTTATTTCTGTGGAGGCCAATGTATGTATTTTATTTCTGTGGTGGCTAATGTATGTGTGTTTTATTTCTGTGGGGGCCAATGTATGTGTTTTATTCCTGTGGGGCCAATATATGTGTTTTATTCCTGTGGGGGCCAATATATGTGTATTTTATTCCTGTGGAGGCCAATGTATGTGTGTTTTATTTGTGTGGGGGCTAATGTATGTGTGTTTTATTCCTGTGGAGGCCAATGTATGTATTTTATTTCTGTGTGGGCCAATGTATGTATTTTATTTCTGTGGGGGTTAATGTATGTGTGTTTTATTTTTGTGGGGGCTAATATATGTGTGTTTTATTTCTGTGGAGGCCAATGTATGTATTTTGATTTCTGTGGGGGCTAATGTATGTGTGTTTTATTTTTGTGGGGGCCAATGTATGTGTGTTTTATTCCTGTGGAGGCCAATGTATGTGTTTTATTCCTGTGGGGGCCAATATATGTGTATTTTATTCCTGTGGAGGCCAATGTATGTGTGTTTTATTTCTGTGAGGGATAATGTATGTGTGTTTTATTCCTGTGGAGGCCAATGTATGTGTGTTTTATTCCTGTGGGGGCCAATGTATGTGTGTTTTATTTCTGTGGCCCCAATGTATGTGTTTTTTATTCCTGTTGGGGCCAATGTATGTGTATTTTATTTCTGTGGGGGCCAATGTATGTGTGTTTTATTCCTGTGAGGTCCAATATATGTGTGTTTTATTTCTCTGTGGCTAATATATGTGTGTTTTATTCCTGTGGGGGCCAATGTATGTGTGTTTTATTTATCTGTGGCCCCAATGTATGTGTTTTTTATTCCTGTTGGGGCCAATGTATGTGTGTTTTATTCTTGTGGTGGCCAATGTATGTGTGTTTTATTTCTCTGTGGCCCCAATGTATGTGTTTTATTTCTCTGGGGCCAATGTATGTGTGTTTTATTCCTGTAGGGGGACAGTGTATGTGTGTTTTATTTCTCTGGGGCCAATGTATGTGTGTTTTATTCCTGTAGGGGCTAAAGTTTGTGTATTTTATTTCTCTGTGGCCCCAATGTATATGTTTTTTATTCCAGTTGGGGCCAATGTATGTGTGTTTTATTCCAGTGGGGGCCAATGTATGTGTGTTTTATTCCTGTGGGGCCAATATATGTGTTTTATTCCTGTGGGGGCCAATGTATGTGTGTATTATTTCTGTGGGGGCCAATGTATGTGTGTTTTATTCTTGTTGGGGCCAATGTATATGGGTTTTATTTATCTGTGGCCCCAACGTATGTGTTTTTTATTCCTGTTGGGGCCAATGTATGTGTGTTTTATTCTTGTTGGGGCCAATGTATGTGTGTTTTATTTATCTGTGGCCCCAACGTATGTGTTTTTTATTCCTGTTGGGGCCAATGTATGTGTGTTTTATTCTTGTTGGGGCCAATGTATGTGTGATTATTTCTGTGGGGGCTAATGTATGTGTGTTTTATTTCTATGGAGGCCAATGTATGTATTTTATTTCTGTGGGGGCTAATGTATGTGTGTTTTATTTCTGTGGGGGCCAATGTATGTATTTTATTTCTGTGGGGGTTAATGTATGTGTGTTTTATTTTTGTGGGGGCTAATATATGTGTGTTTTATTTCTGTGGAGGCCAATGTATGTATTTTATTCCTGTGGGGGCCAATGTTTGTGTGTTTTATTCCTGTGGGGGCCAATGTATGTGTTTTATTCCTGTGGAGGCCAATGTATGTGTGTTTTATTATTGTGGGGGCCAATGTATGTTTGTTTTTTCCTGTGGGGGCCAATGTATGTGTGTTTTTTTCCTGTGGAGGCCAATGTATGTGTGTTTTATTCCTGTGGGGGCCAATGTATGTGTGGTTTATTCCTGTGGGGGCCAATGTATGTGTGTTTTATTCCTGTGGGGGCCAATATATGTGCTTTTTTCCTGTCGGGCCAATATATGTGTTTTATTTAAGTGGAGGCCAAAGTATGTGTGTTTTATTTCTGTGGGAGCTAATGTATGTGTGTTTTATTTCTGTGGGGGCCAATGTATGTATTTTATTTCTGTGCGGGCTAATGTATGTGTTTTATTTCTGTGGGGGCCAATGTATGTATTTTATTTCTGTGGGGGCTAATGTATGTGTGTTTTATTTCTGTGGGGGCCAATGTATGAGTTTTATTCCCGTGGGGGCCAAAGTATGTGTGTTTTATTCCTGTGGGAGAAAATGTATGTGTATTTTATTCCTGTGGAGGCAAATGTATGTGTGTTTTTTTTCTGTAGGGGCCAATGTATGTGTGTTTTATTTCTGTGGCCCCAATATATTTGTTTTTTATTCCTGTTGGGGCCAATGTATGTGTATTCTATTCCTGTGGGGGCCAATGTATGTGTGTTTTATTCCTGTGGGGTCCAATGTATGTGTGTTTTATTTCTCTGTGGCTAATATATGTGTGTTTTATTCCTGTGGGTGCCAATGTATGTGTGTTTTATTTATCTGTGGCCCCAATGTTTGTGTTTTTTATTCCTGTTGGGGCCAATGTATGTGTGTTTTATTCTTGTGGGGGCCAATGTATGTGTGTTTTATTTCTCTGTCGCTAATGTATGTGTGTTTTATTCCTGTGGGGGCCAATGTATGTGTGTTTTATTTCTCTGTGGCTAATATATGTGTGTTTTATTCCTGTGGGGGCCAATGTATGTGTGTTTTATTTCTCTGTGGCTTAAAATATATGTGTGTTTTATTCCTGTGGGGGCCAATGTATGTGTCTTTTATTTCTCTGTGGCCAATGTATGTGCATTTTATTCCTGTGGGGGCCAGTGTATGTGTGTTTTATTCCTGTGGGGGCTAGTTTATGTGTGTATTATTCCTGTGGGGGCCAATGTATGTGTGTTTAATTCCTGTGGGGGCCAGAGTATGTGTGTTTTATTCCTGTGGGGGCCAATGTATGTGTATTTTATTCCTGTGGGAGCCAGTGTTTGTGTGTTTTATTCCTGTGGGGGCCAATGTATGTGTTTTATTCCTGTGGAGGCCAATGTATGAGTGTTTTATTCCTGTGGGGGCCAATGTATGTGTGTTTTATTCCTGTGGGGGCCAATGTATGTGTGTTTTATTCCTGTGGGGGCCAATATATGTGTTTTATTCCTGTCGGGGCCAATATATGTGTTTTATTTCTGAGGAGGCCAAAGTATGTGTGTTTTATTTCTGTCGGGGCTAATGTATGTGTGTTTTATTTCTGTGGGGGCCAATGTATGTATTTTATTTCTGTGGTGGCTAATGTATGTGTGTTTTATTTCTGTGGGGGCCAATGTATGTGTGTTTTATTCCTGTGGAGGCCAATGTATGAGTTTTATTCCTGTGGGGGCCAAAGTATGTGTGTTTTATTCCTGTGGGGGAAAATATATGTGTATTTTATTCCTATGGTGGCAAATGTATGTGTGTTTTATTTCTGTGGCCCCAATGTATGTGTGTTTTATTTCTCTGTGGCCAATGTATGTGTTTTATTTATCTGGGGCCAATGTATGTGTGTTTTTTATTCCTGTTGGTGCCAATGTATGTGTGTTTTATTCCTGTAGGGGCCAATGTTTGTGTATTTTATTTCTCTGTTGCCCCAATGTAATTGTGTTTTATTCCTGTGGGGGCCAATGTATATGTTTTTTATTCCTGTTGGGGCCAATGTATGTGTGTTTTATTCCTGTGGGGACCAATGTATGTGTGCTTTATTTCTCTGTGGCCCCAATGTATGTGTTTTTTATTCCTGTTGGTGCCAATATATGTGTGTTTTATTCCTGTGGGGACCAATGTATGTGTGCTTTATTTCTCTGTGGCCCCAATGTATGTGTTTTTTATTCCTGTTGGTGCCAATATATGTGTGTTTTATTCCTGTGGGGGCCAATGTATGTGTGTTTTATTTCTCTGTGGCTAATGTATGTGTTTTTTATTCCTGTGGGTGCCAATATATGTGTGTTTTATTCCTGTGGGGGCCAATGTATGTGTGTTTTATTTCTCTGTGGCTAATGTATATGTGTTTTATTTCTGTGGGGACCAATATATTTGTGTTTTATTTGTCTGTGGCCCCAATGTATGTGTGTTTTATTCCTGTGAGGGCCAATGTATGTGTGTTTTATTCCTGTGGGGGCCAATGTATGTGTTTATTCCTGTGGGGGCCAATGTATGTGTGTTTTATTTCTCTGTGGCTAATGTATGTGTGTTTTATTCCTGTGGGGGCCAATGTATGTGTGTTTTATTTCTCTGTGGCTAATGTATGTGTGTTTTATTCCTGTGGGGGCCAATGTATGTGTGTTTTATTTCTCTGTGGCTAATATATGTGTGTTTTATTCCAGTGGTGGCCAATGTATGTGTGTTTTATTTCTCTGTGGCCCCAATGTATGTGTTTTTTATTCCTGTTGGGGCCAGTGTATGTGTGTTTTATTCCTGTGGGGGCCAATGTATGTGTGTTTTATTTCTCTGTGTCTAATATATGTGTGTTTTATTCCAGTGGTGGCCAATGTATGTGTGTTTTATTTCTCTGTGGCTAATATATGTGTGTTTTATTCCAGTGGTGGCCAATGTATGTGTGTTTTATTTCTCTGTGGCCCCAATGTATGTGTTTTTTATTCCTGTTGGGGCCAGTGTATGTGTGTTTTATTCCTGTGGGGGCCAGTGTATATGGGTTTTATTCCTGTAGGAGCCAATGTTTGTGTATTTTATTTCTCTATTGCCCCAATGTAAGTGTTTTTGATTCCTGTTGGGGCCAATGTGTGTGTGTTTTATTCCTGTGGGGGCCAATGTATGTGTGTTTTATTTCTGTGGCCCCAATGTATGTGTATTTTATTCCTGTTGGGGCCAATGTATTTGTGTTTTATTCGTGTCGGGGCCAATGGATGTGTGTTTTATTCCTGTGGGGGCCAATGTATGTTTGTTTTATTTCAGTGGGGGCCAATGTATGTGTGTTTTATTTCACTGTGGCTAATATATGTGTGTTTTATTCCTGTGGGGGCCAATGTATGTGTGTTTTATTTCTCTGTGGCCAATGTATGTGCATTTTATTCCTGTGGGGGCCAATGTATGTGTGTTTTATTTCTCTGTGGCCAATGTATGTGTGTTTAATTCCTGTGGGGGCCAGTGTATGTGTGTTTTATCCTGTGAGGGCAAGGGTATGTGTGTTTTATTCCTGTGGTGGCCAATGTATGTGTATTTTATTTCTCTGTATCCAATGTATGTGTGTTTAATTCCTGTGGGGGCCAGTGTATGTGTGTTTTATTCCTGTGGGGGCCAGTGTATGTGTGTTTTATTCCTGTGGGGGCCAATGTATGTTTGTTTTATTCCTGTGGGGGCCAATGTATGTGTGTTTTATTCCTGTGGGGGCCAATGTTTGTGTGTTTTATTCCTGTGGGGGCCAATGTATGTGTGTTTTATTCCTGTGGGGGCCAATGTATGTTTGTTTTTTTCCTGTGGGGGCCAATGTATGTGTGTTTTATTCCTGTGGAGGCCAATGTATGTGTGTTTTATTCCTGTGGGGGCCAATATATGTGTTTTATTCCTGTGGGGGCTAATGTATGTGTGTTTTATTTCTGTTGAGGCCAATGTATATGTGTTTTATTCCAGTGGGGGCCAATGTATGTGTGTTTTATTCCTGTGGAGGCCAATATATGTGTATTTTATTCCTGTGGAGGCCAATGTATGTGTGTTTTATTTCTGTGGGGGCTAATGTATGTGTGTTTTATTTCTGTGGAGGCCAATGTATGTGTGTTTTATTCCTGTGGGGGCCAATGTATGTGTGTTTTATTCCTGTGGGGGCCAGTGTATGTGTGTTTTATTCCTGTGGGGGCCAATTTATGTATTTTATTTCTCTGGGGCCAATGTATATGTGTTTTATTTCTGTGGGGGCCAATGTATGTGTGTTTTATTTCTGTGGCCCCAATGTATGTGTTTTTCATTCCTGTTGGGGCCAATGTATGTGTGTTTTATTCCTGTGGGGGCAAATGTATGTGTGTTTTATTTCTGTGGGGGCCAAAGTATGTGTGTTTTATTTCTGTGGCCCCAATGTATGTGTTTTTTATTCCTGTTGGGGCCAATGTATGTGTGTTTTATTCCTCTGTGGCTAATATATGTGTGTTTTATTCCTGTGGGGTCCAATGTATGTATGTTTTATTTCTCTGTGGCCAATGTATGTGCATTTTATTCATGTGGGGGCCAATGTATGTTAGTTTTATTTCTCTGTGGCTAATATATGTGTGTTTTATTCCTGTGGGGGCCAATGTATGTGTGTTTTAATTCTCTGTGGCTAATATATGTGTGTTTTATTCCTGTGGGGGCCAATGTATGTGTGTTTAATTTTTATGTGGCCCCAATTTATGTGTTTTTTATTCCTGTTTGGGCCAATGTATGTGTGTTTTATTCCTGTGGGGGCCAATGTATGTGTGTTTTATTCCTGTGGGGGCCAATGTATGTGTGTTTTATTTCTCTTTGGCCCCAATGTATGTGTTTTTTATTCCTGTTGGGGCCAATGTGTGTGTGTTTTATTCTTGTGGGGGCCAATGTATGTGTGTTTTATTTCTCTGTGGCAAATGTATGTTTTTTTTTTCTCGGGGGCCAATGTATGTGTGTTTTATTCCTGTGGGGGCCAGTGTATGTGTGTTTTATTTCTCTGTTGCCCCAATGTAAGTGTTTTTTATTCCTGTTGGTGCCAATATATGTGTGTTTTATTCCTGTGGGGACCAATGTATGTGTGCTTTATTTCTCTGTGGCACCAATGTATGTGTTTTTTATTCCTGTTGGTGCCAATATATGTGTGTTTTATTCCTGTGGGGGCCAATGTATGTGTGTTTTATTTCTCTGTGGCTAATGTATGTGTTTTTTATTCCTGTGGGTGCCAATATATTTGTGTTTTATTCCTGTGGGGGCCAATGTATGTGTGTTTTATTTCTCTGTGGGGGCCAATGTATGTGTGTTTTATTTCTCTGTGGCTAATGTATGTGTGTTTTATTTCTCTGTGGCTAATATATGTGTGTTTTATTTCTCTGTGGCTAATATATGTGTGTTTTATTCCAGTGGGGGCCAATGTATGTGTGTTTTATTTCTCTGTGGCTAATGTATGTGTGTTTTATTCCTGTGGGGGCCAATGTATGTGTGTTTTATTTCTCTGTGGCTAATGTATGTGTGTTTTATTCCTGTGGGGGCCAATGTATGTGTGTTTTATTTCTCTGTGGCTAATGTATGTGTGTTTTATTCCTGTGGGGGCCAATGTATGTGTGTTTTATTTCTCTGTGGCTAATGTATGTGTGTTTTATTTCTCTGTGGCCCCAATGTATGTGTTTTTTATTCCTGTTGGGGCCAGTGTATGTGTGTTTTATTCCTGTGGGGGCCAGTGTATATGGGTTTTATTCCTGTAGGAGCCAATGTTTGTGTATTTTATTTCTCTATTGCCCCAATGTAAGTGTTTTTGATTCCTGTTGGGGCCAATGTGTGTGTGTTTTATTCCTGTGGGGGCCAATGTATGTGTGTTTTATTTCTGTGGCCCCAATGTATGTGTATTTTATTCCTGTTGGGGCCAATGTATGTGTGTTTTATTCGTGTCGGGGCCAATGGATGTGTGTTTTATTCCTGTGGGGGCCAATGTATGTTAGTTTTATTTCAGTGGGGGCCAATGTATGTGTGTTTTATTTCACTGTGGCTAATATATGTGTGTTTTATTCCTGTGGGGGCCAATGTATGTGTGTTTTATTTCTCTGTGGCCAATGTATGTGCATTTTATTCCTGTGGGGGCCAATGTATGTGTGTTTTATTTCTCTGTGGCCAATGTATGTGTGTTTAATTCCTGTGGGGGCCAGTGTATGTGTGTTTTATCCTGTGAGGGCCAATGTATGTGTATTTTATTTCTCTGTATCCAATGTATGTGTGTTTTATTCCTGTGGGGACCAATGTATGTGTGTTTAATTCCTGTGGGGGCCAGTGTATGTGTGTTTTATTCCTGTGGGGGCCAGTGTATGTGTGTTTTATTCCTGTGGGGGCCAATGTATGTGTGTTTTATTCCTGTGGGGGCCAATGTATGTGTGTTTTATTCCTGTGGGGGCCAATGTTTGTGTGTTTTATTCCTGTGGGGGCCAATGTATGTGTGTTTTATTCCTGTGGGGGCCAATGTATGTGTGTTTTATTCCTGTGGGGGCCAATGTATGTGTGTTTTATTTCTCTGTGGCTAATGTATGTGTGTTTTATTCCTGTGGGGGCCAATGTATGTGTGTTTTATTTCTCTGTGGCTAATGTATGTGTGTTTTATTCCTGTGGGGGCCAATGTATGTGTGTTTTATTTCTCTGTGGCTAATATATGTGTGTTTTATTCCAGTGGTGGCCAATGTATGTGTGTTTTATTTCTCTGTGGCCCCAATGTATGTGTTTTTTATTCCTGTTGGGGCCAGTGTATGTGTGTTTTATTCCTGTGGGGGCCAATGTATGTGTGTTTTATTTCTCTGTGTCTAATATATGTGTGTTTTATTCCAGTGGTGGCCAATGTATGTGTGTTTTATTTCTCTGTGGCTAATATATGTGTGTTTTATTCCAGTGGTGGCCAATGTATGTGTGTTTTATTTCTCTGTGGCCCCAATGTATGTGTTTTTTATTCCTGTTGGGGCCAGTGTATGTGTGTTTTATTCCTGTGGGGGCCAGTGTATATGGGTTTTATTCCTGTAGGAGCCAATGTTTGTGTATTTTATTTCTCTATTGCCCCAATGTAAGTGTTTTTGATTCCTGTTGGGGCCAATGTGTGTGTGTTTTATTCCTGTGGGGGCCAATGTATGTGTGTTTTATTTCTGTGGCCCCAATGTATGTGTATTTTATTCCTGTTGGGGCCAATGTATTTGTGTTTTATTCGTGTCGGGGCCAATGGATGTGTGTTTTATTCCTGTGGGGGCCAATGTATGTTTGTTTTATTTCAGTGGGGGCCAATGTATGTGTGTTTTATTTCACTGTGGCTAATATATGTGTGTTTTATTCCTGTGGGGGCCAATGTATGTGTGTTTTATTTCTCTGTGGCCAATGTATGTGCATTTTATTCCTGTGGGGGCCAATGTATGTGTGTTTTATTTCTCTGTGGCCAATGTATGTGTGTTTAATTCCTGTGGGGGCCAGTGTATGTGTGTTTTATCCTGTGAGGGCAAGGGTATGTGTGTTTTATTCCTGTGGTGGCCAATGTATGTGTATTTTATTTCTCTGTATCCAATGTATGTGTGTTTAATTCCTGTGGGGGCCAGTGTATGTGTGTTTTATTCCTGTGGGGGCCAGTGTATGTGTGTTTTATTCCTGTGGGGGCCAATGTATGTTTGTTTTATTCCTGTGGGGGCCAATGTATGTGTGTTTTATTCCTGTGGGGGCCAATGTTTGTGTGTTTTATTCCTGTGGGGGCCAATGTATGTGTGTTTTATTCCTGTGGGGGCCAATGTATGTTTGTTTTTTTCCTGTTTGGGCCAATGTATGTGTGTTTTATTCCTGTGGGGGCCAATGTATGTGTGTTTTATTCCTGTGGAGGCCAATGTATGTGTGTTTTATTCCTGTGGGGGCCAATATATGTGTTTTATTCCTGTGGGGGCTAATGTATGTGTGTTTTATTTCTGTTGAGGCCAATGTATATGTGTTTTATTCCAGTGGGGGCCAATGTATGTGTGTTTTATTCCTGTGGAGGCCAATATATGTGTATTTTATTCCTGTGGAGGCCAATGTATGTGTGTTTTATTTCTGTGGGGGCTAATGTATGTGTGTTTTATTTCTGTGGAGGCCAATGTATGTGTGTTTTATTCCTGTGGGGGCCAATGTATGTGTGTTTTATTCCTGTGGGGGCCAGTGTATGTGTGTTTTATTCCTGTGGGGGCCAATTTATGTATTTTATTTCTCTGGGGCCAATGTATATGTGTTTTATTTCTGTGGGGGCCAATGTATGTGTGTTTTATTTCTGTGGCCCCAATGTATGTGTTTTTCATTCCTGTTGGGGCCAATGTATGTGTGTTTTATTCCTGTGGGGGCAAATGTATGTGTGTTTTATTTCTGTGGGGGCCAAAGTATGTGTGTTTTATTTCTGTGGCCCCAATGTATGTGTTTTTTATTCCTGTTGGGGCCAATGTATGTGTGTTTTATTCCTCTGTGGCTAATATATGTGTGTTTTATTCCTGTGGGGTCCAATGTATGTATGTTTTATTTCTCTGTGGCCAATGTATGTGCATTTTATTCATGTGGGGGCCAATGTATGTTAGTTTTATTTCTCTGTGGCTAATATATGTGTGTTTTATTCCTGTGGGGGCCAATGTATGTGTGTTTTAATTCTCTGTGGCTAATATATGTGTGTTTTATTCCTGTGGGGGCCAATGTATGTGTGTTTAATTTTTATGTGGCCCCAATTTATGTGTTTTTTATTCCTGTTTGGGCCAATGTATGTGTGTTTTATTCCTGTGGGGGCCAATGTATGTGTGTTTTATTCCTGTGGGGGCCAATGTATGTGTGTTTTATTTCTCTTTGGCCCCAATGTATGTGTTTTTTATTCCTGTTGGGGCCAATGTGTGTGTGTTTTATTCTTGTGGGGGCCAATGTATGTGTGTTTTATTTCTCTGTGGCAAATGTATGTTTTTTTTTTCTCGGGGGCCAATGTATGTGTGTTTTATTCCTGTGGGGGCCAGTGTATGTGTGTTTTATTTCTCTGTTGCCCCAATGTAAGTGTTTTTTATTCCTGTTGGTGCCAATATATGTGTGTTTTATTCCTGTGGGGACCAATGTATGTGTGCTTTATTTCTCTGTGGCACCAATGTATGTGTTTTTTATTCCTGTTGGTGCCAATATATGTGTGTTTTATTCCTGTGGGGGCCAATGTATGTGTGTTTAGTTTCTCTGTGGCTAATGTATGTGTTTTTTATTCCTGTGGGTGCCAATATATTTGTGTTTTATTCCTGTGGGGGCCAATGTATGTGTGTTTTATTTCTCTGTGGGGGCCAATGTATGTGTGTTTTATTTCTCTGTGGCTAATGTATGTGTGTTTTATTTCTCTGTGGCTAATATATGTGTGTTTTATTTCTCTGTGGCTAATATATGTGTGTTTTATTCCAGTGGGGGCCAATGTATGTGTGTTTTATTTCTCTGTGGCTAATGTATGTGTGTTTTATTCCTGTGGGGGCCAATGTATGTGTGTTTTATTTCTCTGTGGCTAATGTATGTGTGTTTTATTCCTGTGGGGGCCAATGTATGTGTGTTTTATTTCTCTGTGGCTAATGTATGTGTGTTTTATTCCTGTGGGGGCCAATGTATGTGTGTTTTATTTCTCTGTGGCTAATGTATGTGTGTTTTATTTCTCTGTGGCCCCAATGTATGTGTTTTTTATTCCTGTTGGGGCCAGTGTATGTGTGTTTTATTCCTGTGGGGGCCAGTGTATATGGGTTTTATTCCTGTAGGAGCCAATGTTTGTGTATTTTATTTCTCTATTGCCCCAATGTAAGTGTTTTTGATTCCTGTTGGGGCCAATGTGTGTGTGTTTTATTCCTGTGGGGGCCAATGTATGTGTGTTTTATTTCTGTGGCCCCAATGTATGTGTATTTTATTCCTGTTGGGGCCAATGTATGTGTGTTTTATTCGTGTCGGGGCCAATGGATGTGTGTTTTATTCCTGTGGGGGCCAATGTATGTTAGTTTTATTTCAGTGGGGGCCAATGTATGTGTGTTTTATTTCACTGTGGCTAATATATGTGTGTTTTATTCCTGTGGGGGCCAATGTATGTGTGTTTTATTTCTCTGTGGCCAATGTATGTGCATTTTATTCCTGTGGGGGCCAATGTATGTGTGTTTTATTTCTCTGTGGCCAATGTATGTGTGTTTAATTCCTGTGGGGGCCAGTGTATGTGTGTTTTATCCTGTGAGGGCCAATGTATGTGTATTTTATTTCTCTGTATCCAATGTATGTGTGTTTTATTCCTGTGGGGACCAATGTATGTGTGTTTAATTCCTGTGGGGGCCAGTGTATGTGTGTTTTATTCCTGTGGGGGCCAGTGTATGTGTGTTTTATTCCTGTGGGGGCCAATGTATGTGTGTTTTATTCCTGTGGGGGCCAATGTATGTGTGTTTTATTCCTGTGGGGGCCAATGTATGTTTGTTTTTTTCCTGTTTGGGCCAATGTATGTGTGTTTTATTCCTGTGGGGGCCAATGTATGTGTGTTTTATTCCTGTGGAGGCCAATGTATGTGTGTTTTATTCCTGTGGGGGCCAATATATGTGTTTTATTCCTGTGGGGGCTAATGTATGTGTGTTTTATTTCTGTGGAGGCCAATGTATATGTGTTTTATTCCAGTGGGGGCCAATGTATGTGTATTTTATTCCTGTGGAGGCCAATGTATGTGTGTTTTATTTCTGTGGGGGCTAATGTATGTGTGTTTTATTTCTGTGGAGGCCAATGTATGTGTGTTTTATTCCTGTGGGGGCCAATGTATGTGTGTTTTATTCCTGTGGGGGCCAATATATGTGTTTTATTTCTCTGGGGCCAATGTATATGTGTTTTATTTCTGTGGGGGCCAAAGTATGTGTGTTTTATTTCTGTGGCCCCAATGTATGTGTTTTTCATTCCTGTTGGGGCCAATGTATGTGTGTTTTATTCCTGTGGGGGCAAATGTATGTGTGTTTTATTTCTGTGGGGGCCAAAGTATGTGTGTTTTATTTCTGTGGCCCCAATGTATGTGTTTTTTATTCCTGTTGGGGCCAATGTATGTGTGTTTTATTCCTCTGTGGCTAATATATGTGTGTTTTATTCCTGTGGGGTCCAATGTATGTATGTTTTATTTCTCTGCGGCCAATGTATGTGCATTTTATTCATGTGGGGGCCAATGTATGTTAGTTTTATTTCTCTGTGGCTAATATATGTGTGTTTTATTCCTGTGGGGGCCAATGTATGTGTGTTTTAATTCTCTGTGGCTAATATATGTGTGTTTTATTCCTGTGGGGGCCAATGTATGTGTGTTTAATTTTTATGTGGCCCCAATTTATGTGTTTTTTATTCCTGTTTGGGCC
Organism: Taudactylus pleione; assembly: GCA_031769625.1. Taxonomy (NCBI): domain Eukaryota; kingdom Metazoa; phylum Chordata; class Amphibia; order Anura; family Myobatrachidae; genus Taudactylus; species Taudactylus pleione. The sequence goes on along the minus strand of JAUIMM010001970.1, from coordinate 22,474 downwards.
AATGTATGTGTGTTTTATTCCTGTGGGGGCCAATGTATGTGTGTTTTATTCCTGTGGGGGCCAATGTATGTGTGTTTTATTTCTCTTTGGCCCCAATGTATGTGTTTTTTATTCCTGTTGGTGCCAATGTGTGTGTGTTTTATTCTTGTGGGGGCCAATGTATGTGTGTTTTATTTCTCTGTGGCAAATGTATGTTTTTTTTTTCTCGGGGGCCAATGTATGTGTGTTTTATTCCTGTGGGGGCCAGTGTATGTGTGTTTTATTTCTCTGGGGCCAATGTATGTGAGTTTTATTCCTGTAGGGGCCAATGTTTGTGTATTTTATTTCTCTGTTGCCCCAATTTAAGTGTTTTTTATTCCTTTTGGGGCCAATGTATGCGTTTTTTATTCCTGTTGGGGCCAATGTATGTGTGTTTTATTCCTGTGGGGGCCAATGTATGTGTGTTTTATTTCTCTGTCGCTAATGTATGTGTGTTTTATTCCAGTGGGGGCCAATGTATGTGTGTTTCATTTCTCTGTGGCTAATATATGTGTGTTTTATTCCTGTGGGGGCCAATGTATGTGTGTTTTATTTCTCTGTGGCTTAAAATATATGTGTGTTTTATTCCTGTGGGGGCCAATATATGTGTCTTTTATTTCTCTGTGGCCAATGTATGTGCATTTTATTCCTGTGGGGGCCAATGTATGTGTGTTTAATTCCTGTGGGGGCCAGTGTATGTGTTTTATTCCTGTGGGGGCCAGTTTATGTGTGTATTATTCCTGTGGGGGCCAATGTATGTGTGTTTAATTCCTGTGGGGGCCAGTGTATGTGTGTTTTATTCCTGTGGGGGCCAATGTATGTGTATTTTATTCCTGTGGGAGCCAGTGTTTGTGTGTTTTATTCCTGTGGGGGCCAATGTATGTGTTTTATTCCTGTGGAGGCCAATGTATGTGTGTTTTATTCCTGTGGGGGCCAATGTATGTGTGTTTTATTCCTGTGGGGGCCAATGTATGTGTGTTTTATTCCTGTGGGGGCCAATATATGTGTTTTATTCCTGTCGGGGCCAATATATGTGTTTTATTTCTGAGGAGGCCAAAGTATGTGTGTTTTATTTCTGTGGGGGCTAATGTATGTGTGTTTTATTTCTGTGGGGGCCAATGTATGTATTTTATTTCTGTGGGGGCTAATGTATGTGTGTTTTATTTCTGTGGGGGCCTATGTATGTATTTTATTTCTGTGGTGGCTAATGTATATGTGTTTTATTTCTGTGGGGGCCAATGTATGTGTGTTTTATTCCTGTGGAGGCCAATGTATGAGTTTTATTCCTGTGGGGGCCAAAGTATGTGTGTTTTATTCCTGTGGTGGCAAATGTATGTGTGTTTTATTTCTGTGGGGGCCAATGTATGTGTGTTTTATTCCTGTGGAGGCCAATGTATGTGTGTTTTATTTCTGTGGCCCCAATGTATGTGTGTTTTATTTCTGTGGGGGCCAATGTATGTGCATTTTATTCCTGTGGGGGCCAATGTATGTGTGTTTTATTCCTGTGGGGCCAATGTATGTGTGTTTTATTTCTGTGGCCCCAATGTATGTGTGTTTTATTTCTGTGGGGGCCAATGTATGTGCATTTTATTCCTGTGGGGGCCAATGTATGTGTGTTTTATTCCTGTGGGGGCCAATGTATGTGTGTTCTATTTCTCTATGGCCAATGTATGTGCATTTTATTCCTGTGGGGGCCAATGTATGTGTGTTTTATTTCTCTGTGGCTAATATATGTGTGTTTTATTCCTGTCGGGGCCAATGTATGTGTGTTTTATTCCTGTGGGGGCCAATGTATGTGTGTTTTATTTCTCTGTGGCTAATATATGTGTGTTTTATTCCTGTGGGGGCCAATGTATGTGTGTTTTATTCCTGTGGGGGCTAAGGCATGTGTGTTTTATTTCTCTGTGGCAAATGTATGTGCATTTTATTCCTGTGGGGGCCAATGTATGTGTATTTTATTTCTCTGTGCCCAATGTATGTACATTTTATTCCTGTGGGGGCCAATGTATGTGTGTTTTATTCCTGTGGGGGCCAATGTATGTGTGTTTTATTTATCTGTGGCCCCAATGTATGTGTTTTTTATTCCTGTTGAGGCCAATGTATGTGTATTTTATTCCTGTGGGGGCCAATATATGTGTGTTTTATTCCTGTGGGGGCCAATGTATGTGTGTTTTATTTCTCTGTGGCTAATATATGTGTGTTTTATTTCTCTGTGGCCAATGTATGTGCATTTTATTCCTGTGGGGGCCAATGTATGTGTATTTTATTTCTCTGTGCCCAATGTATGTACATTTTATTCCTGTGGGGGCCAATGTATGTGTGTTTTATTTCTCTGTGGCTAATATATGTGTGTTTTATTCCTGTGGGGGCCAATGTATGTGTGTTTTATTTATCTGTGGCCCCAACGTATGTGTTTTTTATTCCTGTTGGGGCCAATGTATGTGTGTTTTATTCTTGTGGGGGCCAATGTATGTGTGATTATTTCTGTGGGGGCTAATGTATGTGTGTTTTATTTCTATGGAGGCCAATGTATGTATTTTATTTCTGTGGGGGCTAATGTATGTGTGTTTTATTTCTGTGGGGGCCAATGTATGTGTGTTTTATTCCTGTGGAGGCCAATGTATGTGCATTTTATTCCTGTGGGGGCCAATGTATGTGTATTTTATTTTTGTGGGGGCTAATATATGTGTGTTTTATTTCTGTGGAGGCCAATGTATGTATTTTATTCCTGTGGGGGCCAATGTTTGTGTGTTTTATTCCTGTGGGGGCCAATGTATGTGTTTTATTCCTGTGGAGGCCAATGTATGTGTGTTTTATTATTGTGGGGGCCAATGTATGTTTGTTTTTTCCTGTGGGGGCCAATGTATGTGTGTTTTTTAACTGTGGAGGCCAATGTATGTGTGTTTTATTTCTGTGGGGGCCAATGTATGTGTGTTCTATTTCTCTGTGGCTAATATATGTGTATTTTATTTCTGTGGGGGCTAATGTATGTGTGTTTTATTTCTGTGGCCCCAATGTATGTGTTTTTTATTCCTGTTGGGGCCAATGTATGTGTATTTTATTCCTGTGGGGGCCAATATATGTGTGTTTTATTTTTGTGGGGGCTAATATATGTGTGTTTTATTTCTGTGGAGGCCAATGTATGTATTTTATTCCTGTGGGGGCCAATGTTTGTGTGTTTTATTCCTGTGGGGGCCAATGTATGTGTTTTATTCCTGTGGAGGCCAATGTATGTGTGTTTTATTATTGTGGGGGCCAATGTATGTTTGTTTTTTCCTGTGGGGGCCAATGTATGTGTGTTTTTTAACTGTGGAGGCCAATGTATGTGTGTTTTATTCCTGTGGGGGCCAATGTATGTGTTTTTTATTCCTGTGGGGGCCAATGTATGTGTGTTTTATTCCTGTGGGGGCCAATATATGTGTTTTTTTCCTGTCGGGCCAATATATGTGTTTTATTTAAGTGGAGGCCAAAGTATGTGTGTTTTATTTCTGTGGGGGCTAATGTATGTGTGTTTTATTTCTGTGGGGGCCAATGTATGTATTTTATTTCTGTGCGGGCTAATGTATGTGTTTTATTTCTGTGGGGGCCAATGTATGTATTTTATTTCTGTGGGGGCTAATGTATGTGTGTTTTATTTTTGTGGGGGCCAATGTATGAGTTTTATTCCCGTGGGGGCCAAAGTATGTGTGTTTTATTCCTGTGGGAGAAAATGTATGTGTATTTTATTCCTGTGGAGGCAAATGTATGTGTGTTTTATTTCTGTGGCCCCAATATATTTGTTTTTTATTCCTGTTGGGGCCAATGTATGTGTATTTTATTCCTGTGGGGGCCAATGTATGTGTGTTTTATTCCTGTGGGGTCCAATGTATGTGTGTTTTATTTCTCTGTGGCTAATATATGTGTGTTTTATTCCTGTGGGTGCCAATGTATGTGTGTTTTATTTCTCTGTGGCCAATGTATGTGCATTTTATTCCTGTGGGGGCCAATGTATTTGTGTTTTATTTATCTGTGGCCCCAATGTTTGTGTTTTTTATTCCTGTTGGGGCCAATGTATGTGTGTTTTATTCTTGTGGGGGCCAATGTATGTGTGTTTTATTCCTGTGGGGGCCAATGTATGTGTGTTTTATTTCTCTGTGGCTAATATATGTGTGTTTTATTCCTGTGGGGGCCAATGTATGTGTGTTTTATTTCTCTGTGGCTTAAAATATATGTGTGTTTTATTCCTGTGGGGGCCAATGTATGTGTCTTTTATTTCTCTGTGGCCAATGTATGTGCATTTTATTCCTGTGGGGGCCAGTGTATGTGTGTTTTATTCCTGTGGGGGCTAGTTTATGTGTGTATTATTCCTGTGGGGGCCAATGTATGTGTGTTTAATTCCTGTGGGGGCCAGAGTATGTGTGTTTTATTCCTGTGGGGGCCAATGTATGTGTTTTATTCCTGTGGAGGCCAATGTATGAGTGTTTTATTCCTGTGGGGGCCAATGTATGTGTGTTTTATTCCTGTGGGGGCCAATGTATGTGTGTTTTATTCCTGTGGGGGCCAATATATGTGTTTTATTCCTGTCGGGGCCAATATATGTGTTTTATTTCTGAGGAGGCCAAAGTATGTGTGTTTAATTCCTGTGGGGGCCAGAGTATGTGTGTTTTATTCCTGTGGGGGCCAATGTATGTGTTTTATTCCTGTGGGGGCCAATGTATGTGTGTTTTATTTCTGTGGCCCCAATGTATGTGTATTTTATTCCTGTTGGGGCCAATGTATGTGTGTTTTATTCGTGTCGGGGCCAATGGATGTGTGTTTTATTCCTGTGGGGGCCAATGTATGTTTGTTTTATTTCAGTGGGGGCCAATGTATGTGTGTTTTATTTCACTGTGGCTAATATATGTGTGTTTTATTCCTGTGGGGGCCAATGTATGTGTGTTTTATTTCTCTGTGGCCAATGTATGTGCATTTTATTCCTGTGGGGGCCAATGTATGTGTGTTTTATTTCTCTGTGGCCAATGTATGTGTGTTTAATTCCTGTGGGGGCCAGTGTATGTGTGTTTTATCCTGTGAGGGCAAGGGTATGTGTGTTTTATTCCTGTGGTGGCCAATGTATGTGTATTTTATTTCTCTGTATCCAATGTATGTGTGTTTAATTCCTGTGGGGGCCAGTGTATGTGTGTTTTATTCCTGTGGGGGCCAGTGTATGTGTGTTTTATTCCTGTGGGGGCCAATGTATGTGTGTTTTATTCCTGTGGGGGCCAATGTTTGTGTGTTTTATTCCTGTGGGGGCCAATGTATGTGTGTTTTATTCCTGTGGGGGCCAATGTATGTTTGTTTTTTTCCTGTTTGGGCCAATGTATGTTTGTTTTTTTCCTGTGGGGGCCAATGTATGTGTGTTTTATTCCTGTGGAGGCCAATGTATGTGTGTTTTATTCCTGTGGGGGCCAATATATGTGTTTTATTCCTGTGGGGGCTAATGTATGTGTGTTTTATTTCTGTGGAGGCCAATGTATATGTGTTTTATTCCAGTGGGGGCCAATGTATGTGTGTTTTATTCCTGTGGAGGCCAATATATGTGTATTTTATTCCTGTGGAGGCCAATGTATGTGTGTTTTATTTCTGTGGGGGCTAATGTATGTGTGTTTTATTTCTGTGGAGGCCAATGTATGTGTGTTTTATTCCTGTGGGGGCCAATGTATGTGTGTTTTATTCCTGTGGGGGCCAGTGTATGTGTGTTTTATTCCTGTGGGGGCCAATTTATGTATTTTATTTCTCTGGGGCCAATGTATATGTGTTTTATTTCTGTGGGGGCCAATGTATGTGTGTTTTATTTCTGTGGCCCCAATGTATGTGTTTTTCATTCCTGTTGGGGCCAATGTATGTGTGTTTTATTCCTGTGGGGGCAAATGTATGTGTGTTTTATTTCTGTGGGGGCCAAAGTATGTGTGTTTTATTTCTGTGGCCCCAATGTATGTGTTTTTTATTCCTGTTGGGGCCAATGTATGTGTGTTTTATTCCTCTGTGGCTAATATATGTGTGTTTTATTCCTGTGGGGTCCAATGTATGTATGTTTTATTTCTCTGTGGCCAATGTATGTGCATTTTATTCATGTGGGGGCCAATGTATGTTAGTTTTATTTCTCTGTGGCTAATATATGTGTGTTTTATTCCTGTGGGGGCCAATGTATGTGTGTTTTAATTCTCTGTGGCTAATATATGTGTGTTTTATTCCTGTGGGGGCCAATGTATGTGTGTTTAATTTTTATGTGGCCCCAATTTATGTGTTTTTTATTCCTGTTTGGGCCAATGTATGTGTGTTTTATTCCTGTGGGGGCCAATGTATGTGTGTTTTATTCCTGTGGGGGCCAATGTATGTGTGTTTTATTTCTCTTTGGCCCCAATGTATGTGTTTTTTATTCCTGTTGGGGCCAATGTGTGTGTGTTTTATTCTTGTGGGGGCCAATGTATGTGTGTTTTATTTCTCTGTGGCAAATGTATGTTTTTTTTTTCTCGGGGGCCAATGTATGTGTGTTTTATTCCTGTGGGGGCCAGTGTATGTGTGTTTTATTTCTCTGTTGCCCCAATGTAAGTGTTTTTTATTCCTGTTGGGGCCAATGTATGTGTGTTTTATTCCTGTGGGGGCCAATGTATGTGTGTTTTATTTCTCTGTCGCTAATGTATGTGTGTTTTATTCCTGTGGGGGCCAATGTATGTGTGTTTCATTTCTCTGTGGCTAATATATGTGTGTTTTATTCCTGTGGGGGCCAATGTATGTGTGTTTTATTTCTCTGTGGCTTAAAATATATGTGTGTTTTTTATTCCTGTGGGGGCCAATGTATGTGTCTTTTATTTCTCTGTGGCCAATGTATGTGCATTTTATTCCTGTGGGGGCCAATGTATGTGTGTTTAATTCCTGTGGGGGCCAGTGTATGTGTTTTATTCCTGTGGGGCCAGTTTATGTGTGTATTATTCCTGTTGGTGCCAATGTATGTGTGTTTTATTCCTGTAGGGGCCAATGTTTGTGTATTTTATTTCTCTGTTGCCCCAATGTAATTGTTTTTTATTCCTTTTGAGGCCAATGTATGTGTGTTTTATTCCTGTGGGGGCCAATGTATATGTTTTTTATTCCTGTTGGGGCCAATGTATGTGTGTTTTATTCCTGTGGGGACCAATGTATGTGTGCTTTATTTCTCTGTGGCCCCAATGTATGTGTTTTTTATTCCTGTTGGTGCCAATATATGTGTGTTTTATTTCTCTGTGGCTAATGTATGTGTGTTTTATTTCTCTGTGGCTAATATATGTGTGTTTTATTTCTCTGTGGCTAATATATGTGTGTTTTATTCCAGTGGGGGCCAATGTATGTGTGTTTTATTTCTCTGTGGCTAATGTATGTGTGTTTTATTCCTGTTGGGGCCAGTGTATGTGTGTTTTATTCCTGTGGGGGCCAGTGTATATGGGTTTTATTCCTGTAGGAGCCAATGTTTGTGTATTTTATTTCTCTATTGCCCCAATGTAAGTGTTTTTGATTCCTGTTGGGGCCAATGTGTGTGTGTTTTATTCCTGTGGGGGCCAATGTATGTGTGTTTTATTTCAGTGGCCCCAATGTATGTGTATTTTATTCCTGTTGGGGCCAATGTATGTGTGTTTTATTCGTGTCGGGGCCAATGGATGTGTGTTTTATTCCTGTGGGGGCCAATGTATGTTAGTTTTATTTCAGTGGGGGCCAATGTATGTGTGTTTTATTTCACTGTGGCTAATATATGTGTGTTTTATTCCTGTGGGGGCCAATGTATGTGTGTTTTATTTCTCTGTGGCCAATGTATGTGCATTTTATTCCTGTGGGGGCCAATGTATGTGTGTTTTATTTCTCTGTGGCCAATGTATGTGTGTTTAATTCCTGTGGGGGCCAGTGTATGTGTGTTTTATCCTGTGAGGGCCAATGTATGTGTATTTTATTTCTCTGTATCCAATGTATGTGTGTTTTATTCCTGTGGGGACCAATGTATGTGTGTTTAATTCCTGTGGGGGCCAGTGTATGTGTGTTTTATTCCTGTGGGGGCCAGTGTATGTGTGTTTTATTCCTGTGGGGGCCAATGTATGTTTGTTTTATTCCTGTGGGGGCCAATGTATGTGTGTTTTATTCCTGTGGGGGCCAATGTTTGTGTGTTTTATTCCTGTGGGGGCCAATGTATGTGTGTTTTATTCCTGTGGGGGCCAATGTATGTTTGTTTTTTTCCTGTTTGGGCCAATGTATGTGTGTTTTATTCCTGTGGGGGCCAATGTATGTGTGTTTTATTCCTGTGGAGGCCAATGTATGTGTGTTTTATTCCTGTGGGGGCCAATATATGTGTTTTATTCCTGTGGGGGCTAATGTATGTGTGTTTTATTTCTGTGGAGGCCAATGTATATGTATTTTATTCCAGTGGGGGCCAATGTATGTGTGTTTTATTCCTGTGGAGGCCAATATATGTGTATTTTATTCCTGTGGAGGCCAATGTATGTGTGTTTTATTTCTGTAAGGGCTAATGTATGTGTGTTTTATTTCTGTGGAGGCCAATGTATGTGTGTTTTATTCCTGTGGGGGCCAATGTATGTGTGTTTTATTCCTGTGGGGGCCAATATATGTGTTTTATTTCTCTGGGGCCAATGTATATGTGTTTTATTTCTGTGGGGGCCAAAGTATGTGTGTTTTATTTCTGTGGCCCCAATGTATGTGTTTATCATTCCTGTTGGGGCCAATGTATGTTTGTTTTTTTCCTGTTTGGGCCAATGTATGTGTGTTTTATTCCTGTGGGGGCCAATGTATGTGTGTTTTATTCCTGTGGAGGCCAATGTATGAGTTTTATTCCTGTGGGGGCCAAAGTATGTGTGTTTTATTCCTGTGGTGGCAAATGTATGTGTGTTTTATTTCTGTGGGGGCCAATGTATGTGTGTTTTATTCCTGTGGAGGCCAATGCATGTGTGTTTTATTCCTGTGGGGCCAATGTATGTGTGTTTTATTTCTGTGGCCCCAATGTATGTGTGTTTTATTCCTGTGGGGGCCAATGTATGTGTGTTTTATTCCTGTGGGGGCCAATGTATGTGTGTTTTATTTCTCTGTGGCTAATATATGTGTGTTTTATTCCTGTCGGGGCCAATGTATGTGTGTTTTATTCCTGTGGGGGCCAATGTATGTGTGTTTTATTTCTCTGTGGCTAATATATGTGTGTTTTATTCCTGTGGGGGCCAATGTATGTGTGTTTTATTCCTGTGGGGGCTAAGGCATGTGTGTTTTATTTCTCTGTGGCAAATGTATGTGCATTTTATTCCTGTGGGGGCCAATGTATGTGTGTTTTATTTTTCTGTGGCCAATGTATGTGCATTTTATTCCTGTGGGGGCCAATGTATGTGTATTTTATTTCTCTGTGCCCAATGTATGTACATTTTATTCCTGTGGGGGCCAATGTATGTGTGTTTTATTCCTGTGGGGGCCAATGTATGTGTGTTTTATTTATCTGTGGCCCCAATGTATGTGTTTTTTATTCCTGTTGAGGCCAATGTATGTGTATTTTATTCCTGTGGGGGCCAATATATGTGTGTTTTATTCCTGTGGGGGCCAATGTATGTGTGTTTTATTTCTCTGTGGCTAATATATGTGTGTTTTATTCCTGTGGGGGCTAAGGCATGTGTGTTTTATTTCTCTGTGGCCAATGTATGTGCATTTTATTCCTGTGGGGGCCAATGTATGTGTATTTTATTTCTCTGTGCCCAATGTATGTACATTTTATTCCTGTGGGGGCCAATGTATGTGTGTTTTATTTCTCTGTGGCTAATATATGTGTGTTTTATTCCTGTGGGGGCCAATGTATGTGTGTTTTATTTATCTGTGGCCCCAACGTATGTGTTTTTTATTCCTGTTGGGGCCAATGTATGTGTGTTTTATTCTTGTGGGGGCCAATGTATGTGTGATTATTTCTGTGGGGGCTAATGTATGTGTGTTTTATTTCTATGGAGGCCAATGTATGTATTTTATTTCTGTGGGGGCTAATGTATGTGTGTTTTATTCCTGTGGAGGCCAATGTATGTGCATTTTATTCCTGTGGGGGCCAATGTATGTGTGTTCTATTTCTCTGTGGCTAATATATGTGTATTTTATTCCTGTGGGGGCCAATATATGTGGGTTTTATTCCTGTGGGGGCCAAGGCATGTGTGTTTTATTTCTCTGTGGCAAATGTATGTGCATTTTATTCCTGTGGGGGCCAATGTATGTGTGTTTTATTCCTGTGGGGGCCAATGTATGTGTGTTTTATTTCTCTGTGGCTAATATATGTGTGTTTTATTCCTGTGGGGGCCAATGTATGTGTGTTTTATTTATCTGTGGCCCCAACGTATGTGTTTTTTATTCCTGTTGGGGCCAATATATGTATTTTATTTCTGTGGGGGCTAATGTATGTATTTTATTTCTGTGGGGGCTAATGTATGTGTGTTTTAATTCTGTGGGGGCCAATGTATGTATTTTATTTCTGTGGGGGTTAATGTATGTGTGTTTTATTTTTGTGGGCACCAATGTACGTGTGTTTTATTCCTGTGGAGGCCAATGTATGTGTTTTATTCCTGTGGGGGCCATTATATGTGTATTTTATTCCTGTGGAGGCCAATGTATGTGTGTTTTATTTCTGTGGGGGCTAAGGTATGTGTGTTTTATTCCTGTGGAGGCCAATGTATGTGTGTTTTATTCCTGTGGGGGCCAATGTATGTGTGTTTTATTTCTGTGGCCCCAATGTATGTGTTTTTTATTCCTGTTGGGGCCAATGTATGTGTATTTTATTCCCGTGGGGGCCAATGTATGTGTGTTTTATTCCTGAGGGGTCTAATGTATGTGTGTTTTATTTCTCTGTGGCTAATATATGTGTGTTTTATTCCTGTGGGGGCCAATGTATGTGTGTTTTATTTCTCTGTGGCCAATGTATGTGCATTTTATTCCTGTGGGGGCCAATGTATGTGTTTTTTATTTCTCTGTGGCCAATGTATGTGCATTTTATTCCTGTGGGGGCCAATGTATGTGTGTTTTATTTATCTGTGGCACCAATGTATGTGTTTTTTATTCTTGTGGGGGCCAATGTATGTGTGTTTTATTTTTCTGTGGCCCCAATGTATGTGTGTTTTATTCCTGTTGGGGCCAATGTATGTGTGTTTTATTCCTGTGGGGGCCAGTGTATGTGTGTTTTATTTCTATGGGGCCAATGTATGTGTGTTTTATTCCTGTAGGGGCTAAAGTTTGTGTATTTTATTTCTCTGTGGCCCCAATGTATGTGTGTTTTATTCCTGTTGGGGCCAATGTATGTGTGTTTTATTCCAGTGGGGGCCAATGTATGTATGTTTTATTCCTGTGGGGGCCAATGTATGTGTGTTTTCTTTCTCTGTGGCCAATGTATGTGCATTTTATTCCTGTGGGGGCCAATGTATGTGTGTTTTATTTCTCTGTGGCCAATGTATGTGCATTTTATTCCTGTGGGGACCAATGTATGTGTGTTTTATTTCTCTGTGGCCAATGTATATGCATTTTATTCCTGTGGGGGCCAATGTATGTGTGTTTTATTTATCTGTGGCCCCAATGTATGTGTGCTTTATTCTTGTGGGGGCCAATGTATGTGTGTTTTATTTCTCTGTGGCCCCAATGTATGTGTTTTATTTCTCTGGGGCCAATGTATGTGTGTTTTATTCCTGTGGGGGCCAGTGTATGTGTGTTTTATTTCTCTGTGGCCCCAATGTATGTGTGTTTTATTCCTGTTGGGGCCAATGTATGTGTGTTTTATTCCAGTGGGGGCCAATGTATGTGTGTTTTATTCCTGTGGGGGCCAATATATGTTTGTTTTATTCCTGTGGGGGCCAATGTATGTGTGTTTTATTTCTCTGTGGCCAATGTATGTGCATTTTATTCCTGTGGGGGCCAATGTATGTGTGTTTTATTTCTCTGTGGCCAATGTATGTGCATTTTATTCCTGTGGGGGCCAATGTATGTGTGTTTTATTCCTGTGGGGGCAATGTATGTGTGTTTTATTTAACTGTGGCCCCAATGTATGTGTTTTTTATTCCTGTTGGGGCCAATGTATGTGTTTTATTCTTGTTGGGGCCAAATGTATGTGTGTTTTATTTCTGTGCGGGCTAATGTATGTGTGTTTTATTTCTGTGGAGGCCAATGTATGTATTTTATTTCTGTGGGGGCTAATGTATGTGTGTTTTATTTCTGTGGGGGCCAATGTATGTATTTTATTTCTCTGAGGGCTAATCTATGTGTGTTTTATTTTTTGGGGGGGCTAATGTATGTGTGTTTTATATCTGTGGAGGTCAATGTATGTATTTTATTTCTGTGGTGCCAATATATGTGTTTTATTCCTGTGGGGGCCAATATATGTGTATTTTATTCCTGTGGGGCCAATGTATGTATTTTATTTCTGTGGGGGCTAATGTATGTGTGTTTTATTTCTGTGGAGGCCAATGTATGTATTTTATTTCTGTGGGGGCTAATATATGTGTGTTTTATTTCTGTGGGGGCCAATGTATGTATTTTATTTCTCTGAGGGCTAATCTATGTGTGTTTTATTTTTTGGGGGGCTAATGTATGTGTGTTTTATATCTGTGGAGGTCAATGTATGTATTTTATTTCTGTGGTGCCAATATATGTGTTTTATTCCTGTGGGGGCTAATGTAAGTGTTTTATTCCTGTGGGGCCAATATATGTGTTTTATTCCTGTGGAGGCCAATGTATATGTGTTTTATTCCTGTGGGGCCAATATATGTGTTTTATTCCTGTGGGGGCCAATATATGTGTATTTTATTCCTGTGGAGGCCAATGTATGTGTGTTTTATTCCTGTGTAGGCCAATGTATGTGTTTTATTCTTGTGGGGGCTAATGTATGTGTGTTTTATTCCTGTGGGGGCCAATGTATGTGTGATTATTTCTGTGGGGGCTAATGTATGTGTATTTTATTTTTGTGGGGGCTAATATATGTGTGTTTTATTTCTGTGGAGGCAAATGTATGTATTTTGATTTCTGTGGGGGCTAATGTATGTGTGTTTTATTTCTGTGGGGGCCAATGTATGTGTGTTTTATTCCTGTGGAGGCCAATATATGTGTGTTTTATTTCTGTGGCCCCAATGTATGTGTGTTTTATTTCTGTGGGGGATAATGTATGTGTGTTTTATTCCTGTGGAGGCCAATGTATGTGTGTTTTATTCCTGTGGGGGCCAATGTATGTGTGTTTTATTTCTGTGGCCCCAATGTATGTGTTTTTTATTCCTGTTGGGGCCAATGTATGTGTATTTTATTTCTGTGGGGGCCAATGTATGTGTTTTATTTCTCTGTGGCTAATATATGTGTGTTTTATTCCTGTGGGTGCCAATGTATGTGTGTTTTATTTCTCTGTGGCCAATGTATGTGTGTTTTATTTATCTGTGGCCCCAATGTTTGTGTTTTTTATTCCTGTTGGGGCCAATGTATGTGTGTTTTTTTTTTCTTGTGGGGGCCAATGTATGTGTGTTTTATTTCTCTGTCGCTAATGTATGTGTGTTTTATTCCTGTGGGGGCCAATGTATGTGTGTTTTATTTCTCTGTGGCTTAAAATATATGTGTGTTTTATTCCTGTGGGGGCCAATGTATGTGTCTTTTATTTCTCTGTGGCCAATGTATGTGCATTTTATTCCTGTGGGGGCCAATATATGTGTGTTTAATTCCTGTGGGGGCCAGTGTATGTGTGTTTTATTCCTGTGGGGGCTAGTTTATGTGTGTATTATTCCTGTGGGGGCCAATGTATGTGTGTTTTATTTCTGTGGGGGCCTATGTATGTATTTTATTTCTGTGGTGGCTAATGTATGTGTGTTTTATTTCTGTGGGAGCCAGTGTTTGTGTGTTTTATTCCTGTGGGGGCCAATGTATGTGTTTTATTCCTGTGGAGGCCAATGTATGTGTGTTTTATTCCTGTGGGGGCCAATGTATGTGTGTTTTATTCCTGTGGGGGCCAATATATGTGTGTTTTATTCCTGTGGGGGCCAATATATGTGTTTTATTTCTGAGGAGGCCAAAGTATGTGTGTTTTATTTCTGTGGGGGCTAATGTATGTGTGTTTTATTTCTGTGGGGGCCTATGTATGTATTTTATTTCTGTGGTGGCTAATGTATGTGTGTTTTATTTCTGTGGGGGCCAATGTATGTGTGTTTTATTCCTGTGGAGGCCAATGTATGAGTTTTATTCCTGTGGGGGCCAAAGTATGTGTGTTTTATTCCTGTGGGGGAAAATATATGTGTATTTTATTCCTATGGTGGCAAATGTATGTGTGTTTTATTTCTGTGGGGGCCAATGTATGTGTGTTTTATTCCTGTGGAGGCCAATGTATGTGTGTTTTATTTCTGTGGCCCCAATGTATGTGTTTTTATTCCTGTTGGGGCCAATGTATGTTCATTTTATTCCTGTGGGGGCCAATGTATGTGTGTTTTATTCCTGTGGGGTCCAATGTATGTGTGTTTTATTTCTCTGTGGCTAATATATGTGTGTTTTATTCCTGTGGTGGCTAATGTATGTGTGTTCTATTTCTCTATGGCCAATGTATGTGCATTTTATTCCTGTGGGGGCCAATGTATGTGTGTTTTATTTCTCTGTGGCCAATGTATGTGCATTTTATTCCTGTGGGGGCCAATGTATGTGTGTTCTATTTCTCTATGGCCAATGTATGTGCATTTTATTCCTGTGGGGGCCAATGTATGTGTGTTTTATTTCTCTGTGGCTAATATATGTGTGTTTTATTCCTGTGGGGGCCAATGTATGTGTGTTTTATTCCTGTGGGGGCCAATGTATGTGTGTTTTATTTCTCTGTGGCAAATGTATGTGCATTTTATTCCTGTGGGGGCCAATGTATGTGTGTTTTATTCCTGTGGGGTCCAATGTATGTGTGTTTTATTTCTCTGTGGCTAATATATGTGTGTTTTATTCCTGTGGTGGCTAATGTATGTGTGTTTTATTTCTCTGTGGCCAATGTATGTGCATTTTATTCCTGTGGGGGCCAATGTATGTGTGTTCTATTTCTCTATGGCCAATGTATGTGCATTTTATTCCTGTGGGGGCCAATGTATGTGTGTTTTATTTCTCTGTGGCTAATATATGTGTGTTTTATTCCTGTGGGGGCCAATGTATGTGTGTTTTATTCCTGTGGGGGCCAATGTATGTGTGTTTTATTTCTCTGTGGCAAATGTATGTGCATTTTATTCCTGTGGGGGCCAATGTATGTGTGTTTTATTTTTCTGTGGCCAATGTATGTGCATTTTATTCCTGTGGGGGCCAATCTATGTGTATTTTATTTCTCTGTGCCCCATGTATGTACATTTTATTCCTGTGGGGGCCAATGTATGTGTGTTTTATTTCTCTGTGGCTAATATATGTGTGTTTTATTCCTGTGGGGGCCAATGTATGTGTGTTTTATTTATCTGTGGCCCCAATGTATGTGTTTTTTATTCCTGTTGGGGCCAATGTATGTGTATTTTATTCCTGTGGGGGCCAATATATGTGTGTTTTATTCCTGTGGGGGCCAATGTATGTGTGTTTTATTTCTCTGTGGCTAATATATGTGTGTTTTATTCCTGTGGGGGCTAAGGCATGTGTGTTTTATTTCTCTGTGGCCAATGTATGTGCATTTTATTCCTGTGGGGGCCAATGTATGTGTATTTTATTTCTCTGTGGCCAATGTATGTGCATTTTATTCCTGTGGGGGCCAATGTATGTGTGTTTTATTTCTCTGTGGCTAATATATGTGTGTTTTATTCTTGTGGGGGCCAATGTATGTGTGTTTTATTTATCTGTGGCCCCAACGTATGTGTTTTTTATTCCTGTTGGGGCCAATCTATGTGTGTTTTATTCTTGTGGGGGCCAATGTATGTGTGATTATTTCTGTGGGGGCTAATGTATGTGTGTTTTATTTCTATGGAGGCCAATGTATGTATTTTATTTCTGTGGGGGCTAATGTATGTGTGTTTTATTTTTGTGGGGGCTAATATATGTGTGTTTTATTTCTGTGGAGGCCAATGTATGTATTTTGATTTCTGTGGGGGCTAATGTATGTGTGTTTTATTTCTGTGGGGGCCAATGTATGTGTGTTTTATTCCTGTGGAGGCCAATGTATGTGTTTTATTCCTGTGGGGGCCAATATATGTGTATTTTATTCCTGTGGAGGCCAATGTATGTGTGTTTTATTTCTGTGGGGGATAATGTATGTGTGTTTTATTCCTGTGGAGGCCAATGTATGTGTGTTTTACTCATGTGGGGGCCAATGTATGTGTGTTTTATTTCTGTGGCCCCAATGTATGTGTTTTTTATTCCTGTTGGGGCCAATGTATGTGTGTTTTATTCCTGTGGGGGCCAATGTATGTGTGTTTTATTTCTCTGTGGCCAATGTATGTGCATTTTATTCCTGTGGGGGCCAATGTATGTGTGTTTTATTTCTCTGTGGCCAATGTATGTGCATTTTATTCCTGTGGGGGCCAATTTATATGTGTGTTTTATTTATCTGAGGCCTCAATGTATGTGTTTTTTATTCCTGTTGGGGCCAATGTATGTGTGTTTTATTCTTGTGGGGGCCAATGTATGTGTGTTTTATTTCTCTTTGGCCCCAATGTATGTGTTTTATTTCTCTGGGGCCAATGTATGTGTGTTTTATTCCTGTGGGGGCCAGTGTATGTGTGTTTTATTTCTCTGGGGCCAATGTATGTGTGTTTTATTCCTGTAGGGGCTAAAGTTTGTGTATTTTATTTCTCTGTGGCCCCAATGTATATGCTTTTTTTCCTGTTGGGGCCAATGTATGTGTGTTTTATTCCTGTTGGAGGCCAATGTATGTGTGTTTTATTCCTGTGGGGTCCAATATATGTGTGTTTTATTTCTCTGTGGCTAATATATGTGTGTTTTATTCCTGTGGGGGCCAATGTATGTGTGTTTTATTTCTCTGTGGCCAATGTATGTGCATTTTATTCCTGTGGGGGCCAATGTATGTGTGTTTTATTTCTCTGTGGCCAATGTATGTGCATTTTATTCCTGTGGGGGCCAATGTATGTGTGTTTTATTTATCTGTGGCCCCAATGTATGTGTTTTTTATTCCTGTTGGGGCCAATGTATGTGTGTTTTATTCTTGTGGGGGCCAATGTATGTGTGTTTTATTTCTCTGTGGCCCCAATGTATGTGTTTTATTTCTCTGGGGCCAATGTATGTGTGTTTTATTCCTGTAGGGGGACAGTGTATGTGTGTTTTATTTCTCTGGGGCCAATGTATGTGTGTTTTATTCCTGTAGGGGCTAAAGTTTGTGTATTTTATTTCTCTGTGGCCCCAATGTATATGTTTTTTATTCCAGTTGGGGCCAATGTATGTGTGTTTTATTCCAGTGGGGGCCAATGTATGTGTGTTTTATTCCTGTGGGGCCAATATATGTGTTTTATTCCTGTGGGGGCCAATATATGTGTATTTTATTCCTGTGGAGGCCAATGTATGTATGTTTTATTTCTCTGGGGCCAATGTATGTGTGTTTTATTCCTGTGGGGGCCAGTGTATGTGTGTTTTATTTCTCTGGGGCCAATGTATGTGTGTTTTATTCCTGTAGGGGCTAAAGTTTGTGTATTTTATTTCTCTGTGGCCCCAATGTATATGTTTTTTTTCCTGTTGGGGCCAATGTATGTGTGTTTTATTCCTGTTGGAGGCCAATGTATGTGTGTTTTATTCCTGTGGGGTCCAATATATGTGTGTTTTATTCCTGTGGGGGCCAATGTATGTGTGTTTTATTTCTCTGTGGCCAATGTATGTGCATTTTAATTATGTGGGGGCCAATGTATGTGTGTTTTATTTCTCTGTGGCCAATGTATGTGCATTTTATTCCAGTGGGGGCCAATGTATGTGTGTTTTATTTCTGAGGGGGCCAATGTAAGTATTTTATTTCTGTGGGGGCTAATCTATGTGTGTTTTATTTTTTGGGGGGGCTAATGTATGTGTGTTTTATTTCTGTGGAGGCCAATGTATGTATTTTATTTCTGTGGTGGCTAATGTATGTGTGTTTTATTTCTGTGGGGGCCAATGTATGTGTTTTATTCCTGTGGGGCCAATATATGTGTTTTATTCCTGTGGGGGCCAATATATGTGTATTTTATTCCTGTGGAGGCCAATGTATGTGTGTTTTATTTGTGTGGGGGCTAATGTATGTGTGTTTTATTCCTGTGGAGGCCAATGTATGTGTGTTTTTTTTATCTGTGGCCCCAACTTATGCGTTTTTTATTCCTGTTGGGGCCAATGTATGTGTGTTTTATTCTTGTGGGGGCCAATGTATGTGTGATTATTTCTATGGGGGCTAATGTATGTGTGTTTTATTTCTATGGAGGCCAATGTATGTATTTTATTTCTGTGTGGGCCAATGTATGTATTTTATTTCTGTGGGGGTTAATGTATGTGTGTTTTATTTTTGTGGGGGCTAATATATGTGTGTTTTATTTCTGTGGAGGCCAAAGTATGTATTTTGATTTCTGTGGGGGCTAATGTATGTGTGTTTTATTTTTGTGGGGGCCAATGTATGTGTGTTTTATTCCTGTGGAGGCCAATGTATGTGTTTTATTCCTGTGGGGGCCAATATATGTGTATTTTATTCCTGTGGAGGCCAATGTATGTGTGTTTTATTTCTGTGGGGGATAATGTATGTGTGTTTTATTCCTGTGGAGGCCAATGTATGTGTGTTTTATTCCTGTGGGGGCCAATGTATGTGTGTTTTATTTCTGTGGCCCCAATGTATGTGTTTTTTATTCCTGTTGGGGCCAATGTATGTGTATTTTATTTCTGTGGGGGCCAATGTATGTGTGTTTTATTCCTGTGAGGTCCAATATATGTGTGTTTTATTTCTCTGTGGCTAATATATGTGTGTTTTATTCCTGTGGGTGCCAATGTATGTGTGTTTTATTTCTCTGTGGCCAATGTATGTGCATTTTATTCCTGTGGGGGCCAATGTATGTGTGTTTTATTTATCTGTGGCCCCAATGTATGTGTTTTTTATTCCTGTTGGGGCCAATGTATGTGTGTTTTATTCTTGTGGGGGCCAATGTATGTGTGTTTTATTTCTCTGTGGCCCCAATGTATGTGTTTTATTTCTCTGGGGCCAATGTATGTGTGTTTTATTCCTGTAGGGGGACAGTGTATGTGTGTTTTATTTCTCTGGGGCCAATGTATGTGTGTTTTATTCCTGTAGGGGTTAAAGTTTGTGTATTTTATTTCTCTGTGGCCCCAATGTATATGTTTTTTATTCCAGTTGGGGCCAATGTATGTGTGTTTTATTCCAGTGGGGGCCAATGTATGTGTGTTTTATTCCTGTGGGGCCAATATATGTGTTTTATTCCTGTGGGGGCCAATGTATGTGTGTATTATTTCTGTGGGGGCCAATGTATGTGTGTTTTATTCTTGTTGGGGCCAATGTATATGGGTTTTATTTATCTGTGGCCCCAACGTATGTGTTTTTTATTCCTGTTGGGGCCAATGTATGTGTGTTTTATTCTTGTTGGGGCCAATGTATGTGTGTTTTATTTATCTGTGGCCCCAACGTATGTGTTTTTTATTCCTGTTGGGGCCAATGTATGTGTGTTTTATTCTTGTTGGGGCCAATGTATGTGTGATTATTTCTGTGGGGGCTAATGTATGTGTGTTTTATTTCTATGGAGGCCAATGTATGTATTTTATTTCTGTGGGGGCTAATGTATGTGTGTTTTATTTCTGTGGGGGCCAATGTATGTATTTTATTTCTGTGGGGGTTAATGTATGTGTGTTTTATTTTTGTGGGGGCTAATATATGTGTGTTTTATTTCTGTGGAGGCCAATGTATGTATTTTATTCCTGTGGGGGCCAATGTTTGTGTGTTTTATTCCTGTGGGGGCCAATGTATGTGTTTTATTCCTGTGGAGGCCAATGTATGTGTGTTTTATTATTGTGGGGGCCAATGTATGTTTGTTTTTTCCTGTGGGGGCCAATGTATGTGTGTTTTTTTCCTGTGGAGGCCAATGTATGTGTGTTTTATTCCTGTGGGGGCCAATGTATGTGTGGTTTATTCCTGTGGGGGCCATTGTATGTGTGTTTTATTCCTGTGGGGGCCAATATATGTGTTTTTTTCCTGTCGGGCCAATATATGTGTTTTATTTAAGTGGAGGCCAAAGTATGTGTGTTTTATTCCTGTGGGGGCCAATGTATGTGTGGTTTATTCCTGTGGGGGCTAATGTATGTGTGTTTTATTTCTGTGGGGGCCAATGTATGTATTTTATTTCTGTGCGGGCTAATGTATGTGTTTTATTTCTGTGGGGGCCAATGTATGTATTTTATTTCTGTGGGGGCTAATGTATGTGTGTTTTATTTCTGTGGGGGCCAATGTATGAGTTTTATTCCCGTGGGGGCCAAAGTATGTGTGTTTTATTCCTGTGGGAGAAAATGTATGTGTATTTTATTCCTGTGGAGGCAAATGTATGTGTGTTTTTTTTCTGTAGGGGCCAATGTATGTGTGTTTTATTTCTGTGGCCCCAATATATTTGTTTTTTATTCCTGTTGGGGCCAATGTATGTGTATTTTATTCCTGTGGGGGCCAATGTATGTGTGTTTTATTCCTGTGGGGTCCAATGTATGTGTGTTTTATTTCTCTGTGGCTAATATATGTGTGTTTTATTCCTGTGGGTGCCAATGTATGTGTGTTTTATTTCTCTGTGGCCAATGTATGTGCATTTTATTCCTGTGGGGGCCAATGTATGTGTGTTTTATTTATCTGTGGGGCCCCAATGTTTGTGTTTTTTATTCCTGTTGGGGCCAATGTATGTGTGTTTTATTCTTGTGGGGGCCAATGTATGTGTGTTTTATTTCTCTGTCGCTAATGTATGTGTGTTTTATTCCTGTGGGGGCCAATGTATGTGTGTTTTATTTCTCTGTGGCTAATATATGTGTGTTTTATTCCTGTGGGGGCCAATGTATGTGTGTTTTATTTCTCTGTGGCTTAAAATATATGTGTGTTTTATTCCTGTGGGGGCCAATGTATGTGTCTTTTATTTCTCTGTGGCCAATGTATGTGCATTTTATTCCTGTGGGGGCCAGTGTATGTGTGTTTTATTCCTGTGGGGGCTAGTTTATGTGTGTATTATTCCTGTGGGGGCCAATGTATGTGTGTTTAATTCCTGTGGGGGCCAGAGTATGTGTGTTTTATTCCTGTGGGGGCCAATGTATGTGTATTTTATTCCTGTGGGAGCCAGTGTTTGTGTGTTTTATTCCTGTGGGGGCCAATGTATGTGTTTTATTCCTGTGGAGGCCAATGTATGAGTGTTTTATTCCTGTGGGGGCCAATGTATGTGTGTTTTATTCCTGTGGGGGCCAATGTATGTGTGTTTTATTCCTGTGGGGGCCAATATATGTGTTTTATTCCTGTCGGGGCCAATATATGTGTTTTATTTCTGAGGAGGCCAAAGTATGTGTGTTTTATTTCTGTCGGGGCTAATGTATGTGTGTTTTATTTCTGTGGGGGCCAATGTATGTATTTTATTTCTGTGGGGGCTAATGTATGTGTGTTTTATTTCTGTGGGGGCCTATGTATGTATTTTATTTCTGTGGTGGCTAATGTATGTGTGTTTTATTTCTGTGGGGGCCAATGTATGTGTGTTTTATTCCTGTGGAGGCCAATGTATGAGTTTTATTCCTGTGGGGGCCAAAGTATGTGTGTTTTATTCCTGTGGGGGAAAATATATGTGTATTTTATTCCTATGGTGGCAAATGTATGTGTGTTTTATTTCTGTGGCCCCAATGTATGTGTGTTTTATCCTTGTGGGGGCCAGTATATGTGTGTTTTATTTCTCTGTGGCCAATGTATGTGTTTTATTTCTCTGGGGCCAATGTATGTGTGTTTTTTATTCCTGTTGGTGCCAATGTATGTGTGTTTTATTCCTGTAGGGGCCAATGTTTGTGTATTTTATTTCTCTGTTGCCCCAATGTAATTGTGTTTTATTCTGTGGGGCCAATGTATATGTTTTTTATTCCTGTTGGGGCCAATGTATGTGTGTTTTATTCCTGTGGGGACCAATGTATGTGTGCTTTATTTCTCTGTGGCCCCAATGTATGTGTTTTTTATTCCTGTTGGTGCCAATATATGTGTGTTTTATTCCTGTGGGGACCAATGTATGTGTGCTTTATTTCTCTGTGGCCCAATGTATGTGTTTTTTATTCCTGTTGGTGCCAATATATGTGTGTTTTATTCCTGTGGGGGCCAATGTATGTGTGTTTTATTTCTCTGTGGCTAATGTATGTGTTTTTTATTCCTGTGGGTGCCAATATATGTGTGTTTTATTCCTGTGGGGGCCAATGTATGTGTGTTTTATTTCTCTGTGGGGGCCAATGTATGTGTGTTTTATTTCTCTGTGGCTAATATATGTGTGTTTTATTTCTCTGTGGCTAATATATGTGTGTTTTATTC
>JAUIMM010001969.1:0-86535 GCA_031769625.1 Taudactylus pleione | reverse complement strand
ACTATGTACCATTATACAGCTCTGCACCACAATATATACTATGTACCACTGTACACCATATTCTATACTATGTACCACTATACACAACATTCTAGACTATGTACCACTATACACCATATTCTATACTATGTACCATTATACAGCTCTAAATCACATTCTATACTATGTACCACTATACACCACATTCTATACTATGTACCATTATACATCTCTACACCACATTCTATACTACGTACCACAATACACCATATTCTATACTATGTACCACTATACAGCTCTACACCACATTCTATACTATGTACCACTATACACCATATTCTATGTACCACTATACACCACATTCTAGACTATGTACCACTATACACCATATTCTAAACTATGTACCTCTATACACCCTAATTTATACTATGTACCACTACACACCACATTCTATACTATTTAGCACTATACACCATATTCTATACTTTGTACCACTATACACCATATTCTATACTATGTACCTCTATACACCATATTCTATACTGTGTACCACTATACACCATATTCTATACTATGTACCACAATACACCATATCCTATACTGTTTACCACTATATACCATATTCTATACTATATACCACTATTTACCATATTTTATACTATGTACCACTATACAACACATTCTATACTATGTAGCACTATACACCATATTCTATACTATGTACCTCTATACACCATATTCTATACTATGTACCACTATACACCACATTCTATACAATGTACCACAATACACCATATTCTATACTATGTACCACTATACATCTCTACACCACATTCTATACTATGTTCCTCTTTACACCATATTCTATACTATGTACCACTATATTCCATATTCTATACCATGTACCACTATACAGCTCTACAACACATTCTATAATATGTACCTCTACACACCATATTCTATACTATGTACTACTATACAGCTCTACACCGTATTCTATACTATGTACCACTATACAGCTCTACACCATACACCACTATACACCACATTCTATACTATGTACCACTACACCACATTCTAAACTATGTACCACTATGTACCACTATACACTGCATTCTATACTATGTACCACTATACCCCATATTCTATACTATGTACCTCTATACACCATATTCTATACTATGTACCTCTATACACCATATTCTATACTATGTACCACTATACACCATATTCTATACTATATACCACTATTCAGCTCTACCCCATATTCTTTACCATGTACCACTATACACCTTATTCTATACTATGTGCTATACACCACATTCCATACTATGTACCACTATACACCATATTCTATACTATGTACCCCAATACAGCTCTACATCATATTCTATATTATATACCACTATACACCATATTCTATACTATGTACCACTTACACCACATTCTATACTATGTACCACTATACACCATTTTCTATACTATGTACCACTATACACCATATTCTCTACTATGTACCACTATACAGCTCTACACCACATTCTGTACTATGTACCACTATACACCATATTCTATGTACCAATATACACCACATTCTAGACTATGTTCCACTATACACCATATTCTAAACTATGTACCTCTATACACCCTAATTTATACTATGTACCACTACACACCACATTCTATACTATTTAGCACTATACACCATATTCTATACTAAGTACCACTATACACCATATTCTATACTATGTACCTCTATACACCATATTCTATACTGTGTACCACTATACACCATATTCTATACTATTTACCACAATACACCATATCCTATACTGTTTACCACTATATACCATATTCTATACTATATACCACTATTTACCATATTTTATACTATGTACCACTATACAACACATTCTATACTATGTAGCACTATACACCATAATCTATACTATGTACCTCTATACACCATATTCTATACTATGTACCACTATACACCACATTCTATACAATGTACCACAATACACCATATTCTATACTATGTACCACTATACATCTCTGCACCACATTCTATACTATGTTCCTCTATACACCATATTCTATACTATGTACCACTATACACCATATTCTATACTATGTACCACTATACAGCTCTACAACACATTCTATACTATGTACCTCTACACACCATATTCTATACTATGTACTACTATACAGCTCTACTCCGTATTCTATACTATGTACTACTATAAACCGCATTCTATACTATGTACCACTATACAGCTCTACACCATACACCACTATACACCACATTCTATACTATGTACAACTACACCACATTCTAAACTATGTACCACTATGTACCACTATACACTGCATTCTATACTATGTACCACTATACCCCATATTCTATACTATGTACCTCTATACACCATATTCTATACTATGTACCTCTATACACCATATTCTATACTATGTACCACTATACACAATATTCTATACTATATACCACTATTCAGCTCTACCCCATATTCTTTACCATGTACCACTATACACCTTATTCTATACTATGTGCTATACACCATATTCTATACTATGTACCACTATACACCATATTCTATACTATGTACCACAATACAGCTCTACATCATATTCTATATTATATATCACTATACACCATATTCTATACTATGTACCAATTACACCACATTCTATACTATGTACCACTATACCATATTCTATACTATGTACCACTATACCCCATATTCTCTACTATGTACCACTATACAGCTCTACACCACATTCTGTACTATATGCCACTATACACCATATTCTATACTATGTAGCACTATACACCATATTCTATACTACGTACCACTTAACATCTCTACACCGTATTCTATGCTATGTGTCACTTAACACAATACTCTATACTATAGACCACTGTACAGCTAGACACCATATTCTATACTATATACCACTATACACGCTATTGTATTCTATTTACCACTATACAGCTCTACACCATATTCTATTCTAAGTACCACTATACAGCTCTACACCATATTCTAGACTATGTACCACTATATACCATATTCTATACTATGTACATTTAAATACACCAGATTCTATACTATGTACCTCTATACACCATATTCTATACTATATAACACTATGCACCATATTCTAAACTATGTACCACTATAAACCATATTCTATACTATAAACAACTATATAGCTCACCCCATATTCTATAATATGTACTACTATACACCATTTTCTATAATATGAACCACTATATAGCTCTACACCATATTCTATACTATATACCACTATACACCATATTCTATACTATGTACCACTATTCACCTCTACAACATATTCTATACTATGTACCACTATACAGCTGTATACCACATTCTATACTATGTACCACTATACAGCTCTACACCATATTCTATACTATATACTACTATACACCACATTCTATACTATGTACCATTATACAGCTCTACACCACATTTTATACTATGCACCACTATACACCATATTCTATACTATGTACCACTATACAGTTCTACACCACATTCTATACTATGTACCACTATACACCATATTCTATTTACCACTATACACCGCATTCTAGACTATGTACCACTATACCCCATATTCTATACTATGTACCTCTATACACCATAATTTATACTATGTACCACTACACAGCACATTCTATACAATGTAGCACTATACACCATATTCTATACTATGTACCACTATACACCATATTCTATACTATGTACCTCTATACCATATTCTATACTGTGTACCACTATACACCATTTTCTATACTATGTACCACAATACACCATATTCTATACTATTTACCACTATATATCATATTCTATACTATATACTGCTAAACACCATATTTTATACTATGTACCAATATACAACACATTCTATACTATGTAGCACTATACACCATATTCTATACTATGTACCTCTGTACACCATATTCTATACTATGTACCACTATACACCATATTCTATACAATGTACCACAATACACCATATTCTATACTATGTACCACTATACATCTCTACACCACATTCCATACTATGTTTCTCTATAAACCATATTCTATACTATGTACAACTATACACCATATTCTATACTATGTACCACTATACAGCTCTACAACACATTATATACTATGTCCCTCTACACAACATATTCTATACTATGTACCACTATACAGCTCTACACCACATTCTATACTATGTACCACTATACATCTCTACACCATATTCTATGCTATGTATCACTGTACACAATACTCTATACTGTGCACCACTGTACAGCTATAAACAATATTCTATACCATATACCACTATACACACTATTGTATAATATGTACCACTATACAGCTCTACACCATATTCTATTCTATGTACCACTATACAGCTCTACACCATATTCTAGACTATGTACCACTAAACACCATATTCTATACTATGTACATCTATACACCATATTCTATATTATGTACCTCTATACATCATATTCTATACTATATACCACTATACACCATATTCTAAACTATGTACCACTATAAACCATATTCTATACTATAAACAACTATATAGCTCACCCCATATTCTATACTATGTACTACTATACACCATTTTCTATACTATGAACCACTATATAGCTCTACATCATATTCTATACTATTTACCACTATACACCATATACTATACTATGTACCTCTATACACCATTTTCTATACTATGAACCACTATACAGCTGTATACCACATTCAATACTATGTACCACTATACAGCTCTACACCATATTCTTTACTATATACTACTATTCACCACATTCTATACTATGTACCGCTATTCACCATATTCTATAAAATGTAACACTATACACCACATTCTATACTATGTACCATTATACAGCTCTACACCACAATATATACTATGTACCACTGTACGCCATATTCTATACTATGTACCACTATACACAACATTCTAGACTATGTACCACTATACACCATATTCTATACTATGCACCATTATACAGCTCTAAATCACATTCTATACTATGTACCACTATACACCACATTCTATACTATGTACCATTATACAGCTCTATACCACATTCTATACCATGTACCACTATACACCATATTCTATACTATGTACCACTATACAGCTCTACACCACATTCTATACTATGTACCACTATACACCATATTCTATGTACCACTATACACTACATTCTAGACTATGTACCACTTTACACCATATTCTAAACTATGTACCTCTATACACCATAATTTATACTATGTACCACTACACACCACATTCTATACTATGTAGCACTATACACCATATTCTATACTATGTACCACTATACACCATATTCTATACTAAATACCTCTAAACACCATATTCTATACTGTGTACCACTATACACCATATTCTATACTATGTACCACAAATCACAATATCCTATACTGTTTACCACTATATGCCATATTCTATACTATATACCACTATACACCATATTTTATACTATTTACCACTATACAACACATTCTATACTATGTAGCACTATACACCATATTCTATACTATGTACCTCTATACAC
Source organism: Taudactylus pleione (assembly GCA_031769625.1). Classification (NCBI taxonomy): domain Eukaryota; kingdom Metazoa; phylum Chordata; class Amphibia; order Anura; family Myobatrachidae; genus Taudactylus; species Taudactylus pleione. Next base: position 80,897 of record JAUIMM010001969.1, on the reverse strand, counting down.
CATATTCTATACTATGTACCACTATACACCATATTCTATACAATGTACCACAATACACCATATTCTATACTATGTACCACTATACATCTCTACACCACATTCTATACTATGTTCCTCTATACACCATATTCTATACTATGTACCACTATACAGCTCTACAACACATTCTATACTATGTACCTCTACATACCATATTCTATACTATGTACTACTATACAGCTCTACACCGTATTCTATACTATGTACTACTATACACCGCATTCTATACTATGTACCACTATACAGCTCTACACCATACACCACTATACACCACATTCTATACTATGTACCACTACACCACATTCTAAACTATGTACCACTATGTACCACTATACACTGCATTCTATACTATGTACCACTATACCCCATATTCTATACTATGTACCTCTATACACCATATTCTATACTATGTACCACTGTACACCATATTCTATACGATGTACCACTATACAGCTCTACACCACTATGATTAATAGTGGTACATAGTATAGAATGTGGTGTATATTAGCATATAGTATAGAATATGGTGTAGAGCTGTACAGTGGTACATAGTATAGAATGTGGTGCAGAGCTGTATAGTGGTACATGGCATAGAATATGGGGTAGAGCTGTATAGTGGTATATAGTATAGAATATGGTGTATAGTGGTACATAGTATAGAATGTGATGTAGAGCTGTATAGTGGTACATAGTATAAAATATGGTGTATAGTGGTATATAGTATAGAATTTGGTGTAGAGCTGTATAGTGGCACATAGTACAGGACATAGTGTATAGTGGTACATAGTATAGAATATGGTGTATAGAGGTACATAGTATAGAATATTGTGTATAGTGGTACATAGTATAGAATGTGGTGTATAGTGGTATATGGTGTAGAGCTGTACAGTGGTACATAGTGTAGAAGGTGGTGTATAGTAGTACATAGTATAGAATACGGTGTAGAGCTGTATATTAGTACATAGTATAGAATATGGTGTAGTGTTGTATAGTGGTACATAGTATAGAATATGGTGTAGAGCTGTATAGTTGTACATTGTATAAAAAATGGTGTATAGTGGGTAAAAGTATAGAATGTGGTGTATAGTGGTACATAGTATGAAATATGGTATATAGAGGTACATAGTATAGAATATGGTGTATAGTGTTACATAGTCTAGAATATGGTGTATAGTGGTACACAGAGTATGATGTATAGCGGTACATAGTATAGAATGTGGTGTAGAGCTGAATAGTGGTACATAGTATAGAATATGGTGTATAGTGGTACATAGTATAGAATGTGGTGTAGAGCTGTATAGTGGTACATAGTATAGAATGTGGTGTATGGTGCTACATACTATAGAATATGGTGTATAGAGGTATTTAGTATAGAATGTAGTCGATAGTAGTATATAGTATAGAATGTGTTGTAGAGCTTTATAGTGGAACATAGCATAGAATATAGTGTAGAGATTTATAGTGGTACATAGTATAGAATATGGTGTATAGTGGTAAATAGTATAGAATATGGTGTAGAGCTGTATAGTTGTTCATAGTATAGAATATGGTGTATAGTGGTATATACATAGTATAGAATATGGGGTAGAGCTGTATAGTTGTATATCATATAGAATATGGTGTATAGTTGTACATTGTATAGAATATGGTTAATAGTGGTATATAGTATAGAATATGGTGTATAGAGGTAAATAGAATAGAGTATGGTGTATAGTGGTACATAGTATAGAATGTGGTGAAGAGCTGTATAATGGTACATAGTATAGGATGTGGTGTATAGTGGTATATAGTATAGAATATGGTGTATAGAGGTACATAGTATAGAATATGGTGTATAGTAGTACATAGTCTAGAATGTGGTGTATAGTGGTATATAGTATAGAATGTGGTGCAGAGCTGTATAGTGGTACATCGCATAGAATATGGTGTATAGTGGTACAAAGTATAGGATATGGTGTATAGAGGAACATAGTATAGAATATGGGGTAGAGTGGTACATAGTATAGAATGCAGTGTATAGTGGTACATAGTGGTACATAGTATAGAATGTGGTGTAGTGGTACATGGTATAGAATGTGGTGTATAGTGGTGTATGGTGTAGAGCTGTATAGTGGTACATAGTATAGAATGTGGTGTATAGTAGTACATAGTATAGAATACGGCGTAGTGCTGTATAGTAGTACATAGAATAGAATATGGTGTGTAGAGGTACATAGTATAGAATGTGTTGTAGAGCTGTATAGTGGTACATAGTATAGAATATGGTGTATAGTGGTACATTGTATAGAATATGGTGTATAGAGGAACATAGTATAGAATGTGGTGTAGAGATGTATACTGGTACATAGTGTAGAATATGGTGTATTGTGGTACATTGTATAGAATATGGTGTATAGTGGTACATAGTATAGAATATGGTGTATAGAGGAACATAGTATAGAATATGGGGTATAGTGGTACATAGTATAGAATGCAGTGTATAGTGGTACATAGTGGTACATAGTATAGAATGTGGTGTATAGTGGTACATAGTATAGAATATGGTGTATAGAGGAACATAGTATAGAATGTGGTGTAGAGATGTATAGTGGTACATAGTGTAGAATATGGTGTATTGTGGTACATTGTATAGAATATGGTGTATAGTGGTACATAGTATAGAATATGGTGTATAGAGGTACATAGTATAGAATATGGTGTATAGATCTACATAGTATAGAATATGGCATATAGTGGTACATAGTCTAGAATATGGTGTAGAGCTGTATAGTGGTACATAGAATAGAATATGGTGTAGAGCTGTATAGTGGTACATAGTATACAATAGGGTGTATAGTGGTATATAGTATAGAATATGGTGTATAGCTGTACAGTGGTGCAAAGTATAGAGTATTGTGTATAGTGATACAAAACATAGATTATGGTGTAGAGATGTATAGTGGTACGTAGTATAGAATATGGTGTATAGTGCTACATAGTATAGAATATGGTGTATAGTGGTATATAGTACAGAATGTGGTGTAGAGATGTATAGTGGTACATAGTATAGAATATGGTGTATAGTGGTTCATAGTATAGAATATGGTGTATAGTGGTACATAGTATAGAATGTGGTGTAAAGTGGTACATAGTATAGAATATAGTGTATAGTGGTATATAATATAGAATATGAAGTAGAGCTTTATTGTGGTACATAGTATAGAATATGGTGTATAGTGGTACATAGTATAGAATAAGGTGTATAGTGGTACATGGTATAGAATATGGGATAGAGCTGTATAGTGGTATATAGTATAGAATATGGTGTATAGCTGGTACATAGTATAGAATATTGTGTATAGAGGTACATAGTATAGAATATGGTGTATAGTGATACATAGTATAGAATATTGTGTATAGTGGTACATAGTATATAGTGTATTGTGGTACATTGTATAGAATGTGGTGTAGAGCTGTATAGTGGCTCATAGGATAGAATATGGTGTATAGTTGTACATAGTATAGAATGTGATGAATAACTGTATAGTGGTACATAGTATAGAATATGTTGTATCGTGGTACATAGTATAGAATGTGGTGTAGAGCTGTATAATGGAACATAGTTTAAAATGTGTTATAGAGCTGTATAGTGGTATATAGTATAGAATGTGGTGTTAAGTGATACAGAGTATAGAATAATGTGTAAAGTGGTATATAGTATAGAATGTCGTTTATAGTGGTACACAGTATAGAATATGGTGTATAGTGGTATATAGTATAGAACATGGTGTAGAGCTGAATTTTGGTACATAGTATAAAATATGGTGTAGAGCTGTATAGTTGTACATAGAATAGTATGTTGTTTATCGTGTTACATAGTATAGCATATGGTGTATAGTGGTACATAGTATAGAATGTGGTGTATAGTGGTATATAGTATAGAATATGGTGTAGAGCTGTAAAGTGGTGCATAGTATAGAGTATTGTGTATAGTGAAACATAGCATTGAATATGGTGTAGAGCTGTATAGTGGTACGTAGTATAGAATATGGTGTATAGTGCTACATAGTATAGAATATGGTGTATAGTGGTATATACTATACAATGTGGTGTAGAGCTGTATAGTGGTACATAGTATAGCATATGGTGTATAGTGGTACATAGTATAGAATATAGTGTATAGAGGTACATAGTATAGAATATGGTGTATAGTGGTACATAGTATAGAATGTGGTGTATCGTGGTGCATAGTGGTACATAGTATAGAGTGTGGTGTAGTGGTGCATAGTATAGAATTTAGTGTATAGTGGTATATGGTGTAGAGCTGTATAGTGGTACATAGTTTAGAATGTGGTGTATAGTAGTACATAGTATAGAATACGGTGAAGAGTTGAATAGTGGTACATAGTATAGAATGTGTTGCAGAGCTGTATAGTGGTACATAGTATAGAAAATGGTGTATAGTGTTACATAGTATAGAATATGGTGTATAGTGGTACATTGTATAGAATATGGTGTAGAGCTGTATAGTGGTACATAGTATAGAATATGGTGTAGTGCTGTACAGTGGTACATAGTATAGAATATGGTATAGAGCTGTATTGTGGTACATAGTATAGAATATGGTGTATAGTGGTACATAGTATAGAATATGGTGTATAGAGGTACATAGTATAGAATATGGTGCATAGTGGTACATAGTATGGAATATGGTGTATAGTGGTACATAGTATAGAATATGGTGAATTGTGGTATATAGTATAGATTATGGTGTACAGTGGTACATTGTATAGAATATGGTGATTAGAGGTACATAGTATAGAATATGGTGTATAGTGGTACATAGTATAGAATGTTGTGTATAGTGGAACATAGTATAGAATTTATTGTAGATCTGTATAGAGGTACATAGTATAGAATGTGGTGTAGAGCTGTATAGTGGTACATAGTATAGAATGTGTTGTATAGTGGTACATAGTGTAGAATGTGGTGTAAAGCTGTATAATAGTACATAGTATAGAATGTGGTGTATAGTGGTACATAGTATAGAATATGGTGTATAGTGGTACATAGAATAGAATATGGTGTATAGTGGTACATAGTATAGAATGTGGTGTAGAGCTGTACAGTGGTACATAGTATAGATTGTGGTGTAGAGCTGTAAAGTGGTACATAGTATAGAAAATGTTGTATAGATGTACATAGTATAGAATATGGTGTATAGTGGTACATAGTATAGAATGTGGTATAGAGCTGTATGGTGGTACATAGTATAGAATGTGGTGTATGGTGGTATATAGTATAGAATATAGTGTATAGAGGCACAAAGTATAGAATATGGTGTATAGTGGTACATAGTATAGAATGTGGTGTATAGAGGTACGTAGTATAGAATATGGTGTATAATTGTACATAGTCTAGAATATGGTGATTAGTGGTACACAGAATATGATGTATAGTGGTACATAGTATAGAATGTGGTGTAGAGCTGAATAGTGGTACATAGTAGAGAACATGGTGTATAGTGGTACATAGTATAGAATGTGGTGTATAGTGGTATATAGAATTGAATATGGTGTGGAGGTGTATAGTGGTACATAGTATAGAATATGGTGTATAGTGGTAAATAGTATAGAATATGGTGTAGAGCTGTATAGTGGTTCATAGTATAGAATATGGTGTATAGTGGTACATAGTATAGAATATGGGGTAGAGCTGTATAGGTGTATAAAGTATAGAATATGGTGTATAGTGGTACATTGTATATAATATGGTTAATAGTGGTATATAGTATAGAATATGGTGTATAGAGGTAAATAGTATACAATATGGTGAAAGGTGGTACATAGTATAGAATATGGTGTATAGTGGTACATAGTCTAGAATGTGGAGTATAGTGGTACATAGAATATGGTGTATAGTGCTACATAGTCTAGAATGTGGTGTATAGTGGTACATAATATAGAATGTGGTGTAGAGCTGTATAATGGTACATAGTATAGAATGTGGTGTATAGTGGTACATAGTATAGAATATGGTGTATAGAAATACATAGTATAGAATATGTTGTATAGTGGTACATAGTCTAGAATGTGGTGTATAGTGGTACATAGTATAGAATATGGTGTACAGTGGTACATAGTATAGAATGTGGTGTATAGTGTTACATAGTATAGAATATCGTGTATTGTGGTACTAAGTTTAGAATATGGTGTATAGTAGTATATAGTATAGAATATGGTGTAGAGCTGTATAGTGGTACATAGTGTAGAATGTGGTATAAAGCTGTATAGTGGTACATAGTATAGAATATGGTGTAGAGGTGTATAGTGGTACATAGAATAGAATGTGGTGTATAGTGGTATACAGTATAGATTATGGTGTATAGTGCAACATAGTATAGAATTTGGTGTATAGTGGTTTAAAGTACAGACTGTGGAGTAGAGCACAAGTTTATAGTATAGAATATGGTGTTTAGTGGTACATAGTATAGAATATGGTGTATAGTGGTATATAGTATAAAATATGGTGTATAGTGGTACATAGTATAGAATATGCTGTATAGTGGTACATATGATAGAATATGGTGCATAGTGGTATATTGTATAAAATATGAGGTAGAGCTGTATAGTGGTACATAGTATAGAATATGGTGTATAGTGGTACATAATATAGAATATTGTGTATTGTACATAGTATAGAATATGGTGTATAGTGGTACATGGTATAGAATATTGGGTAGAGCTGTATAGTGGTATATAGTATAGAATATGTTGTATAGTGGTACATAGTATAGAATATGGTGTATAGTGGTACATGGTATAGAATATGGTGTTTAGTGGTACATAGTCTAGAATGTGGTATAGAGCTGTACAGTGGTACATAGTATAGAATGTGGTGTATAGTGGTACATAGAATATGGTGTATAATGGTACATAGTAAAGAGTATGGTGTATTGTACAAAGTATAGAATATGGTGTATAGTGGTACATTGTATAGAATATGGTGTTTTGTGGTACATAGTATAGAATATGGTGTATAGTGGTACATAGTATAGATTGTGGTGTATAGTTGTACATAGTATACATTATGGTGTATAGAGGTACATAGTATAGAATATGGTGTATAGTCAGACATAGTTTAGAATGTGGTGTATAGTGTTACATAGAATATGGTGTTTAGAGGTACATAGTATAGAATGTGGTGTAGAGCTGTATAGTGGTACATAGTATAGAATATGGTGTATTGTGGTACATAGTATAGAATGTGGTACAGAGCTGTATAATCGTACATAGTATAGAATGTGGTGTGTAGTGGTACATAATATAGAATGTGGTGTAGAGCTGTATAATGGAATATAGTATAGAATATGGTGTATAGTGGTACATAGTATAGAATATGGTGTATTGAAGTAAATAGTATAGAATATGTTGTCTAGTGGTACATTGTCTAGAATGTGGTGTATAGTGGTACATTGTATAGAATATGGTGTACAGTGGTACATAGTATAGAATATGGTGTAGAGCTGTTTAGTAGTACATAGTATAGAATGTGGTATATAGTGGTACAAAGTATAGAATGTGGTGTAGAGCTGTATAATGGTACATAGTATAGAATGTGGTTTATAGTATAGAATATGGTGAAGAGCTGTATAGCGGTACATAGTATACAATATGGTGTATGTGGTATATAGTATAGAATATGGTGTAGAGCTGTAAAGTAGTACATAGTATAGAGTATTGTGTATAGTGATACATAGCATAGAATTTGGTGTAGAGCTGTATAGTGGTACATAGTATAGAATATGGTGTATAGTGCTACATAGTATAGAATATGGTGTATAGTGGTATATAGTATAGAATGTGGAGTAGAGCTGTGTAGTGGTACATAGTATAGCATATGGTGTATAGTGCTACATAGTATAGAATTTGGTGTATAGAGGTACATAGTATAGAATATGCTGGTAAGTGGTACACAGTATAGAATGTGGTGTATAGTGGTACATAGTGGTACATAGTATAGAGTGTGGTGTAGTGGTACATAGTATAGAATGTGGTTTACAGTTGTATATGGTGTAGAGCTGTATAGTGGTACATATTATAGAATGTGGTGTTTAGTAGTACATAGTATAGGATACGGTGAAGAGCTGTATAGAGGTACATAGTATAGAATGTGGTGTAGAGCTGTATAGTGGTACATAGTATAGAATATGGTGTATAGTTGGACATAGTATAGAATATGGTGTATAGTGGTACATAGTATGGAATACGGTGTATAGTGGTACATAGTGTAGAATATGGTGTATTGTGGTACATAGTATAGAATATGGTGTATAGTGGTACATTGTATAGAACATTGTGTATAGAGGTACATAGTATAGAATATGGTGTATAGTAGTACATAGTATAGAATTTGGTGTAGAGCTGTATAGTGGTACATAGTATAGAATGTGTTGTATAGTGGTACATAGTATAGAATGTGGTGTAAAGCTGTATAATGGTACATAGTATAGAATGTGGTGTATAGTGGTACATAGTATAGAATATAATGTACAGTGGTACATAGTATAGAATATGGTGTATAGTGGTACATAGTATAGAATGTTGTGTAGAGCTGTATAGTGGTACATAGTATAGATTGTGGTGTAGAGCTGAAAAGTGGTACATAGTAAAGAAAATGGTGTATAGAGGTACATAGTATAGAATATGGTGTATAGTGGTACATAGTATAGAATGTGGTGTAGAGCTGTATAGTAGTACATAATATAGAATGTGGTGTATGGTTGTATATAGTATAGAATATAGTGTATAGAGGCACATAGTATAGAATATGGTGTATAGTGGTACATAGTATAGAATGTGGTGTATAGTGGTACATAGTATAGAATGTGGTCTATAGTAGTATATATTATAGAATATGTTGTAGAACTGTACAGTTGTACATAGTATAGAATGTGGTATAGAGCTGTATAGTGGAACACAGCATAGAATATGGTGTAGAGGTGTATAGTGGTACATAGTATAGAATATGGTGTACAGTGGTAAATAGTATAGAATATGGTGTAGAGCTGTATAGTGGTACATAGTATAGAATATGGGGTAGAGCTGTATAGTTGTATATAGTATAGAATATGGTGTATAGTGGTACATTGTATAGAATATGGTTAATAGTGGTATATAGTATAGAATATGGTGTATAGAGGTAAATAGTATAGAATATGGTGTATAAAGGTACATAGTATAGAATATGGTGTATAATGGTACATAGTCTAGAATGTGGTGTATAGTGGTACATAGAATAGGGTGTATAGTGCTACATAGTCTAGAATGTGGTGTATAGTGGTACATAGTATAGAATATGGTGTATAGTGGTACATAGTATAGAATGTGGTGTAGAACTGTATAGTGGTACATAGTATAGAATATGGTGTAGAGCTGTATAGTGGTACATAGTATAGAATGTTGTGTATAGTGGTACAAATTATAGAATGTGGTGTAGTGCTGTATAGTGGTACATAGTATAGAATGTGGAGTATAGTGTTACATAGTATAGAATATCATGTATTGTGGTACTAATTTTTGAATGTGGTGTATAGAAGTATATAGTATAGAATATGGTGTAGAGCTGTATAGTGGTACATAGTATAGAGTGTGGTATAGAGCTGTATAGTGGTACATAGTATAGAATATGGTGTAGAGGAGTATAGTGGTACATAGAATAGAATATGGGGTATAGTGGTATACAGTATAGAATGTGGTGTAGAGCTGTATAGTGGTATATAGTATAGAATATGGTGAATAGTGCAACATAGTATAGAATTTGGTGTATAGTGGTATAAAGTATAGAATGTGGTGTAGAGCACAAGTTCATAGTATAGAATATGGTGAATAGTGGTACATAGTATAGAATATGGAGTATTGTGGTACATAGTATAGAATATGGTGTATAGTGGTATATTGTATAGAATATGATGTAGAGCTGTATAGTGGTACATAGTATAGAATATGGTGTATAGTGGTACATAGTATAACATATGTTGTATAGTACATAGTATAGAATATGGTGTATAGTGGTACATGGTATAGAATATGGGGTAGCCCTGTATAGTGGTATATAGAATAGAATATGTTGTATAGTGGTACATAGTATAGAATATGGTGTATAGTGGTACATAGTGTAGAATATGGTGTATAGTGGTACATAATCTAGAATGTGGTATAGAGGTTTAAAGTGTTACATTGTATAGAATGTGGTGTATAGTGGTACATAGAATATGGTGTATAGTGGTACATAGTATAGAATATGGTGTAGAGCTGTATAGTTGCACATAGTATAGAATGTGGTGTAGAGCTGTATAGTGGTACATAGTATAGAATATGCTGTATAGTGGTATATAGTATAGAATATGGTGTAGAGCTTTATAGTGGTACATTCTATATAATATTGTGTATAGTGATACATAGCATAGAATATGGTGTAGAGCTGTATAGTGGTACATAGTATAAAATATGGTGTATAGTGCCACATAGTATATAATATGGTGTATAGTGGTACATAATCTAGAATGTGGTACAGAGGTGTATAGTGGTACATAGTATAGAATGTGGTGTATAGTGGTACATAGAATATGGTGTAGAGTGGTACATAGTATAGAATATGCTGTATAGTGGTATATAGTATAGAATATGGTGTAGAGTGTTAAATAGTATAGAATATGCTGTATAGTGGTATATAGTATAGAATATGGTGTATAGTGGTACAATGACTAGAATGTGGTGTATAGTGGTACATAGTATAGAATATGGTGTATAGTGGTACATAGAATAGAATGTGGTGTAGAGTAGTGTAGTGGTACATAATATAGAATATGGTGTATAGTGGTATATAGTATAGAATGTGGTGTAGAGCTGTATAGTGGTACATAGTATAGAATATGGTGTATAGTGTATAGTGGTATATAGTCTAGAATATGGTGTATAGATGTACATAGTATAGAAAATGGTGTATAATGGTACATAGTATAGAATGTGGTGTATAGTGGTACATAGTGGTACATAGTGGTACATAGAATATGGTGTATAGTGGTACATTGTATAGAATATGGTGAATAGAGGTACATAGTATAGAATATGTTGTATAGTGGTACATAGTATAGAATTTGGTGTAGAGCTGTATAGTGGTACATAGTATAGAATGTGTTGTATAGTGGTACATAGTATAGAATATGGTGTATAGTGGTACATAGAATAGAATGTGGTGTAGAGCAGTATAGTGGTACATAATATAGAATATGGTGTATAGTGGTATATAGTATAGAATATGGTGTAGAGCTGTATAGTGGTAATTAGTATAGATTATGGTGTATAGTGATACATAGCATAGAATATGGTGTAGAGCTGTATAGTGGTACATAGCATAGAATATTGTGTATAGTGCTACATAGTATAGAATATGGTGTGTAGTGGTATATAGTATAGAATGTGGTGTAGAGCTGTATAGTGGTACATAGTATAGAATATGGTGTATAGTGTATAGTGGTATATAGTCTAGAATATGGTGTATAGATGTACATAGTATAGAAAATGGTGTATATTGGTACATAGTATAGAATGTGGTGTATAGTGGTACATAGTGGTACATAGTGGTACATAGAATATGGTGTATAGTGGTACATTGTATAGAATATGGTGAATAGAGGTACATAGTATAGAATATGTTGTATAGTGGTACATAGTATAGAATTTGGTGTAGAGCTGTATAGTGGTACATAGTATAGAATGTGTTGTATAGTGGTACATAGTATAGAATGTGGTGTAAAGCTGTATAATGGTACATAGTATAGAATGTGGTGTATAGTGGTACATAGTATAGAATATGGTGTACAGTGGTACATAGTATAGAATAAGGTGTATAGTGGTACATAGTATAGAATATGGTGTAGAGCTGTATAGTGGTACATAGTATAGATTGTGGTGTAGAGCTGAAAAGTGGTACATAGTATAGAAAATGGAGTATAGAGGTACATAGTATAGAATATGGTGTATAGTGGTACATAGTATAGAATGTGGTGTAGAGCTGTATAGTAGTACATATTATAGAATGTGGTGTATGGTGGTATATAGTATAGAATATAGTTTATAGAGGCACATAGTATAGAATATGGTGTATAGTGGTACATAGTATAGAATGTGATGTATAGTGGTACATAGTATAGAATGTGGTCTATAGTAGTACATATTATAGAATATGGTCCAGAGCTGTACATTTGTACATAGTATAGAATGTGGTATAAAGCTGTATAGTGGAACATAGCATAGAATATGGTGTAGTGGTGTATAGTGGTACATAGTATAGAATATGGTGTATAGTGGTAAATAGTATAGAATATGGTGTAGAGCTGCATAGTGGTTCATAGTATAGAATATGGTGTATAGTGGTACATATTATAGAATATGGCGTAGAGCTGTATAGTTGTATATAGTATAGAATATGGTGTATAGTGGAACATTGTATAGAATATGGTTAATAGTGGTATATAGTATAGAATATGGTGTATAGAGGTAACTAGTATAGAATATGGTGTAGAAAAGTACATAGTATAGAATATGGTGTATAATGGTACATTGTCCAGAATGTGGTGTATAGTGGTGCATAGAATATGGTGTATAGTGCTACATAGTCTAGAATGTGGTGTATAGTGGTACATAGTATAGAATATGGTGTATAGTGGTACATAGTATAGAATGTGGTGTAGAACTGTATAGTGGTACATAGTATAGAATATGGTGTAGAGCTGTATAGTGGTACATAGTATAGAATGTTGTGTATAGTGGTACAAATTATAGAATGTGGTGTAGTGCTGTATAGTGGTACATAGTATAGAATGTGGAGTATAGTGTTACATAGTATAGAATATCATGTATTGTGGTACTAATTTTTGAATGTGGTGTATAGAAGTATATAGTATAGAATATGGTGTAGAGCTGTATAGTGGTACATAGTATAGAGTGTGGTATAGAGCTGTATAGTGGTACATAGTATAGAATATGGTGTAGAGGAGTATAGTGGTACATAGAATAGAATATGGGGTATAGTGGTATACAGTATAGAATGTGGTGTAGAGCTGTATAGTGGTATATAGTATAGAATATGGTGAATAGTGCAACATAGTATAGAATTTGGTGTATAGTGGTATAAAGTATCGAATGTGGTGTAGAGCACAAGTTCATAGTATAGAATATGGTGAATAGTGGTACATAGTATAGAATATGGAGTATTGTGGTACATAGTATAGAATATGGTGTATAGTGGTACATAGTATAACATATGTTGTATAGTACATAGTATAGAATATGGTGTATAGTGGTACATGGTATAGAATATGGGGTAGCCCTGTATAGTGGTATATAGAATAGAATATGTTGTATAGTGGTACATAGTATAGAATATGGTGTATAGTGGTACATAGTGTAGAATATGGTGTATAGTGGTACATAATCTAGAATGTGGTATAGAGGTTTAAAGTGTTACATTGTATAGAATGTGGTGTATAGTGGTACATAGAATATGGTGTATAGTGGTACATAGTATAGAATATGGTGTAGAGCTGTATAGTTGCACATAGTATAGAATGTGGTGTAGAGCTGTATAGTGGTACATAGTATAGAATATGCTGTATAGTGGTATATAGTATAGAATATGGTGTAGAGCTTTATAGTGGTACATTCTATATAATATTGTGTATAGTGATACATAGCATAGAATATGGTGTAGAGCTGTATAGTGGTACATAGTATAAAATATGGTGTATAGTGCCACATAGTATATAATATGGTGTATAGTGGTACATAATCTAGAATGTGGTACAGAGGTGTATAGTGGTACATAGTATAGAATGTGGTGTATAGTGGTACATAGAATATGGTGTAGAGTGGTACATAGTATAGAATATGCTGTATAGTGTTATATAGTATAGAATATGGTGTAGAGTGTTAAATAGTATAGAATATGCTGTATAGTGGTATATAGTATAGAATATGGTGTATAGTGGTACAATGACTAGAATGTGGTGTATAGTGGTACATAGTATAGAATATGGTGTATAGTGGTACATAGAATAGAATGTGGTGTAGAGCAGTGTAGTGGTACATAATATAGAATATGGTGTATAGTGGTATATAGTATAGAATGTGGTGTAGAGCTGTATAGTGGTACATAGTATAGAATATGGTGTATAGTGTATAGTGATATATAGTCTAGAATATGGTGTATAGATGTACATAGTATAGAAAATGGTGTATAATGGTACATAGTATAGAATGTGGTGTATAGTGGTACATAGTGGTACATAGTGGTACATAGAATATGGTGTATAGTGGTACATTGTATAGAATATGGTGAATAGAGGTACATAGTATAGAATATGTTGTATAGTGGTACATAGTATAGAATTTGGTGTAGAGCTGTATAGTGGTACATAGTATAGAATGTGTTGTATAGTGGTACATAGTATAGAATATGGTGTATAGTGGTACATAGAATAGAATGTGGTGTAGAGCAGTATAGTGGTACATAATATAGAATATGGTGTATAGTGGTATATAGTATAGAATATGGTGTAGAGCTGTATAGTGGTAATTAGTATAGATTATGGTGTATAGTGATACATAGCATAGAATATGGTGTAGAGCTGGTATAGTGGTACATAGCATAGAATATTGTGTATAGTGCTACATAGTATAGAATATGGTGTGTAGTGGTATATAGTATAGAATGTGGTGTAGAAGCTGTATAGTGGTACATAGTATAGAATATGGTGTATAGTGTATAGTGGTATATAGTCTAGAATATGGTGTATAGATGTACATAGTATAGAAAATGGTGTATATTGGTACATAGTATAGAATGTGGTGTATAGTGGTACATAGTGGTACATAGTGGTACATAGAATATGGTGTATAGTGGTACATTGTATAGAATATGGTGAATAGAGGTACATAGTATTGAATATGTTGTATAGTGGTACATAGTATAGAATTTGGTGTAGAGCTGTATAGTGGTACATAGTATAGAATGTGTTGTATAGTGGTACATAGTATAGAATGTGGTGTAAAGCTGTATAATGGTAAATAGTATAGAATGTGGTGTATAGTGGTACATAGTATAGAATATGGTGTACAGTGGGTACATAGTATAGAATAAGGTGTATAGTGGTACATAGTATAGAATATGGTGTAGAGCTGTATAGTGGTACATAGTATAGATTGTGGTGTAGAGCTGAAAGAGGTACATAGTATAGAAAATGGAGTATAGAGGTACATAGTATAGAATATGGTGTATAGTGGTACATAGTATAGAATGTGGTGTAGAGCTGTATAGTAGTACATATTATAGAATGTGGTGTATGGTGGTATATAGTATAGAATATAGTTTAATAGAGGCACATAGTATAGAATATGGTGTATAGTGGTACATAGTATAGAATGTGATGTATAGTGGTACATAGTATAGAATGTGGTCTATAGTAGTACATATTATAGAATATGGTCCAGAGCTGTACATTTGTACATAGTATAGAATGTGGTATAAAGCTGTATAGTGGAACATAGCATAGAATATGGTGTAGTGGTGTATAGTGGTACATAGTATAGAATATGGTGTATAGTGGTAAATAGTATAGAATATGGTGTAGAGCTGCATAGTGGTTCATAGTATAGAATATGGTGTATAGTGGTACATATTATAGAATATGGCGTAGAGCTGTATAGTTGTATATAGTATAGAATATGGTGTATAGTGGAACATTGTATAGAATATGGTTAATAGTGGTATATAGTATAGAATATGGTTGTATAGAGGTAACTAGTATAGAATATGGTGTAGAAAAGTACATAGTATAGAATATGGTGTATAATGGTACATTGTCCAGAATGTGGTGTATAGTGGTGCATAGATATGGTGTATAGTGCTACATAGTCTAGAATGTGGTGTATAGTGGTACATAGTATAGAATATGGTGTATAGTGGTACATAGTATAGAATGTGGTGTAGAACTGTATAGTGGTACATAGTATAGAATATGTGTAGAGCTGTATAGTGGTACATAGTATAGAATGTGGTGTATAGTGGTACAAATTATAGAATGTGGTGTAGTGCTGTATAGTGGTACATAGTATAGAATGTGGTGTATAGTGTTACATAGTATAGAATATCATGTATTGTGGTACTAAGTTTAGAATGTGGTGTATAGAATTATATAGTAGAGAATATGGTGTAGAGCTGTATAGTGGTACATTGTATAGAGTGTGGTATTGAGCTGTATAGTGGTACATAGTATAGAATATGGTGTAGAGGTGTATAGTGGTACATAGAATAGAATATGGTGTATAGTGGTATACAGTATTGAATGTGGTGTAGAGCTGTATAGTGGTATATAGTATAGAATATGGTGAATAGTGCAACATAGTATAGAATTTGGTGTATAGTGGTATAAAGTATAGAATGTGGTGTAGAGCACAAGTTCATAGTATTGAATATGGTGAATAGTGGTACATAGTATAGAATATGGTGTATTGTGGTTCAGAGTATTGAAAATGGTGTATAGTGGTATATTGTATAGAATATGATGTAGAGCTGTATAGTGGTACATAGTATAGAATACGGTGTATAGTGGTACATAGTATAGAATATGGTGTATAGTACATAGTATAGAATATGGTGTATAGTGGTACATGGTATAGAATATGGGGTAGCCCTGTATAGTGGTATATAGTATAGAATATGTTGTATAGTGGTACATAGTATAGAATATGGTGTATAGTGGTACATAATGTAGAATATGGTGTATAGTGGTACATAATCTAGAATGTGGTATAGAGGTGTATAGTGTTACATAGTATAGAATGTGGTGTATAGTGGTACATAGAATATGGTGTATAGTGGTACATAGTATAGAATATGGTGTAGAGCTGTATAGTTGCACATAGTATAGAATGTGGTGTAGAGCTGTATAGTGGTACATAGTAAAGAATATGCTGTATAGTGGTATATAGTATAGATTATGGTGTAGAGCTTTATAGTGGTACATAGTATATAATATTGTGTATAGTGATACATAGCATAGAATATGGTGTAGAGCTGTATAGTGGTACATAGTATAGAATATGGTGTATAGTGCCACAAAGTATAGAATATGGTGAATAGTGGTACATAATCTAGAATGTGGTAAAGAGGTGTATAGTGGTACATATTATAGAATGTGGTGTATAGTGGTACATAGAATATGGTGTAGAGTGGTACATAGTATAGAATATGCTGTATAGTGGTATATAGTATAGAATACGGTGTATAGTGGTACAATGACTAGAATGTGGTGTATAGTGGTACATAGTATAGAATATGGTGTATAGTGGTACATAGTCTAGAATGTGGTGTATAGTGGTACATAGATTGTGGTGTATAGTGGTACATAGAATAGAATGTGGTGTAGAGCTGTATAGTGGTACTTAATATAGAATATGGTGTATAGTGGTATATAGTATAGAATATGGTGTAGAGCTGTATAGTGGTACATAGCATAGAATATCGTGTATAGTGCTACATAGTATAGAATATGGTGTATAGTGGTATATAGTATAGAATGTGGTGTAGAGCTGTATAGTGGTACATAGTATAGAATATGGTGTATAGTGTATAGTGGTATATAGTCTAGAATATGGTGTATAGATGTACATAGTATAGAAAATGGTGTATATTGGTACATAGTATAGAATGTGGTGTATAGTGGTATATAGTGGTACATAGTGGTTCATAGAATATGGTGTATAGTGGTACATAGTATAGAATGTGGTGTAGAGCTGTATAGTGGTACATAGCATAGAATATGGTTTATAGTGGTACATAGTATAGAATGTGGTTTAGAGCTCTATAATGGTACATAGTATAGAATGTGGTATAAAGCTGTATAGTGGTATATAGCATAGAATATGGTGTATAGTTTTATATAGTATAGAATATGGTATATAGCTCTATTGTGGTATATAGTATAGAATATGGTGTAGTCTTGTATAAGTGGTACATAGTATAGAATATGGTGTATAGTGGTACATAGTATAGAATGTGGTATATTGTGGTACATAGTATAGAATATGGTGTATAGTGGTACAAAGTATAGAATATGGTGTATAGTGGTAAATAGTATAGAATATGGTGTATAGTGGTAAATAGTATAGAATGTGTTGTATAGTGGTACATAGGATAGAATTTGGTGTAGAGCTGTATAGTGGTACATAGTATAGAATATGGTGTATAGAGGAACATAGTATAGAATGTTGTGTAGAGCTGTATAGTGGTTTATAGTATAGAATATGGTGTATAGTGGTACATAGTATAGAATGTTGTGTATAGTGAGTGGTACATAGTATAGAATATTGTGTATAGAGGTACATAGTATAGAATATGTTGTATAGAGGAACATAGTATAGAATATGGTGTAAAGTGGTACATAGTCTTGAATATGGTGTATAGTGTTACATAGTATAGAATGTGGTGTTGAGCTGTAAAGTGGTACATAGTATAGAATATGGTGTATAGTGGTACATAGTATAGAATGTGGTGTAGAGCTGTGTAGTGGTATATAGTACAGAATGTGGTATATAGTGCTACATAGTATAGAATATGGTGTATAGTGGAACTTAGTATAGAATGTGGTGTATAGTAGTATATAGTATAGAATATGGTGTAGAGCTGTACAGTGGTACATAGTATAGAAAGTGGAATAGAGCTGTATAGTGGTACATAGCATAGAATATGGTGTAGAGGTGTATAGTGGTACATAGTATAGAATATGGTGTAGAGCTGTATAGTGGTTCATAGTATAGAATATGGTGTATAGTGGTACAGAGTATAGAGTATGGGATAGAGCTGAATAGTTGTATATAGTATAGAATATGGTGTATAGTGGTACTTTGTATAGAATATGGTGTATAGTGGTATATAGTATAGAATATGGTGTATAGAGGTACATAGTATAGAATGTGGTGTATAGAGGTACATAGTATAGAATATGGTGTAAAGTGGTACATAGTATAGATTATGGTGTATAGTGGTACAGAGTAAAGAATATGATGTAGAGATGTAAAGTGGTACATAGTATAGAATATGGTGTAGAACAGTATAGTGGTACATAGTATAGAATATGGTGTAGAGCTGTTTTGTGGTACATAGTATAGAATATGGTGTAATGTGGTACATAGTATAGAATATGGTGTAAAGAGGTACATAGTATAGAATATGGTGTATGGTGGTACATAGTATAGAATATGGTGTATAGTGGTACTAAGTATAGAATATGGTGTATAGAGGTACAAAGTATAGAATATGGTGTTTTGTGGTAAATAGTATAAAATATGGTGTATAGTGGTACATAGTATAGAATATGGTGTATAGAGGTACATAGTACAGAATATGGTGTATAGTGCTACATAGTATAGAATGTGGTGTATAGTGGTACATAGAATATGGTGTTTAGTGGTACATAGTATAGAATGTGGTGTAGAGCGGTATATTAGTACATAGTACAGAATATGTTGTATTGTGGTACATAGTATAGAATGTGGTATAGAGCTGTATAGTGGTACATAGTATAGAATGTGGTGTATAGTGTTACATAATATAGAATGTAGTGTAGAACTGTATAATGGTACATAGTATAGAATGTGGTGTATAGTGGTACATAGTATAGAATTTGTTGTATAGTGGTACTTAGTCTAGAATCTGGAGTATAGTGGTACATAGTATAGAATATGGTGTACAGTGGTACATAGTATAGAATGTGGTTTAGAGATGTATAGTGGTACATAGTATAGAATATGGTGTAGAGCTGCATAGTAGTACATAGTATAGAATGAGGTTTATAGTGGTACATAGTATTGAATATGGTGTAGAGCTGCATAATGGTACATAGTATAGAATGTGGTGTATAGTGTTACATTATATAGAATATGGTGTATAGTGGTACATAGTATAGAATGTGGTGTATAGTAGTATATTGTATATAATATGGTGTAGAGATGTATAGTAGTACAAAGTATAGAATGTTGTATAGAGCTGTATAGTGTTACATAGTATAGAGAATGGTGTAGAGGTGTAAAGTGGTACATAGTATAGAATATGGTGTATAGTGGTATATAGTATAGAATATGGTGTAGAGCTGTATAGTGGTTCATAGTATTGAAAATGGTGTATAGTGGTACATAGTATAGAATATGGGGTAGGGCTATATAGTGGTATATATTATAGAATATGGTGTACAGTGGTACATAGTATAGAATATGGTGTATAGAGGTATATAGTATAGAATATGGTGTATAGAGGTACATAGTATAGAATATGGTGTATAGACGTACATAGTATAGAATATGGTGTATAGTGGTACATAGTCTAGAATATGGTGTATAGTGGTACATAGTATAGAATGTGGTGTAGAGCTGTATAGTGGTACATAGTATAGAATATGGTGTGTTGTGGTACATAGTATAGAATGTGGTTTACAGCTGTATAATGGTACATAATATAGAATGTTATATAAAGCTGTAGAGTGGTACATAGTATAGAATGTGGTGTATAGTAGCATATAGTATAGAATATGGAATAGAGCTGTATTGTGGTATATAGTATAGAATATGGTGTAGAGCTGTAAAGTGGTACATAGTATAGAATATGGTGTAGTGCTGTATAGTGGTACATAGTATACAATATGGTGTATAGTGGTATATAGTATAGAATATGGTGTAAAGCAGTAAAGTGGTGCATAGTATAGAGTATTGTGTATAGTGATACATAGAATAGAATATGGTGTAGAGCTGTATAGTGGTATGTAGTATAGAATATGGTGTATAGTGCTACATAGTATAGAATATGGTGTATAGTGGTATATAGTATAGAATGTGGTGTAGAGCTGTATAGTGGTACATAGTATTGCATAAGTTGTATAGTGGTACATAGTATAGAATATGGTGTATAGAGGTACATAATATAGAATATGGTGTATTGTGGTATATAGTATAGAATGTGGTGTATAGTGGTGCATAGTGCCACATAGTATAGAATATGGTGTATAGTGGTAGATAATCTAGAATGTGGTAAAGAGGTGTATAGTGGTACATATTATAGAATGTGGTGTATAGTGGTACATAGAATATGGTGAAGAGTGGTACATAGTATAGAATATGCTGTATAGTGGTATATAGTATAGAATACGGTGTATAGTGGTACAATGACTAGAATGTGGTGGATAGTGGTACATAGTATAGAATATGGTGTATAGTGGTACATAGTTTAGAATGTGGTGTATAGTGGTACATAGAATGTGGTGTATAGTGGTACATAGAATAGAATGTGGTGTAGAGCTGTATAGTGGATCTTAATATAGAATATGGTGTATAGTGGTATATAGTATAGAATATGGTGTAGAGCTGTATAGTGGTAATTAGTATAGAATATGGTGTAAAGTGATACATAGCATAGAATATAGTGTAGAGCTGTATAGTGGTACATAGCATAGAATATCGTGTATAGTGCTACATAGTATAGAATGTGGTGTATAGTGGTATATAGTATAGAATGTGGTGTAGAGCTGTATAGTGGTACATAGTATAGAATATGGTGTATAGTTTTATATAGTATAGAATATGGTATATAGCTCTATTGTGGTATATAGTATAGAATATGGTGTAGTCTTGTATAGTGGTACATAGTATAGAATATGGTGTATAGTGGTACATAGTATAGAATGTGGTATATTGTGGTACATAGTATAGAATATGGTGTATAGTGGTACAAAGTATAGAATATGGTGTATAGTGGTAAATAGTATAGAATATGGTGTATAGTGGTAAATAGTATAGAATGTGTTGTATAGTGGTACATAGGATAGAATTTGGTGTAGAGCTGTATAGTGGTACATAGTATAGAATATGGTGTATAGAGGAACATAGTATAGAATGTTGTGTAGAGCTGTATAGTGGTTTATAGTATAGAATATGGTGTATAGTGGTACATAGTATAGAATGTTGTGTATAGTGAGTGGTACATAGTATAGAATATTGTGTATAGAGGTACATAGTATAGAATATGTTGTATAGAGGAACATAGTATAGAATATGGTGTAAAGTGGTACATAGTCTTGAATATGGTGTATAGTGTTACATAGTATAGAATGTGGTGTTGAGCTGTAAAGTGGTACATAGTATAGAATATGGTGTATAGTGGTACATAGTATAGAATGTGGTGTAGAGCTGTGTAGTGGTATATAGTACAGAATGTGGTATATAGTGCTACATAGTATAGAATATGGTGTATAGTGGAACTTAGTATAGAATGTGGTGTATAGTAGTATATAGTATAGAATATGGTGTAGAGCTGTACAGTGGTACATAGTATAGAAAGTGGAATAGAGCTGTATAGTGGTACATAGCATAGAATATGGTGTAGAGGTGTATAGTGGTACATAGTATAGAATATGGTGTAGAGCTGTATAGTGGTTCATAGTAGAGAATATGGTGTATAGTGGTACAGAGTATAGAGTATGGGATAGAGCTGAATAGTTGTATATAGTATAGAATATGGTGTATAGTGGTACTTTGTATAGAATATGGTGTATAGTGGTATATAGTATAGAATATGGTGTATAGAGGTACATAGTATAGAATGTGGTGTATAGAGGTACATAGTATAGAATATGGTGTAAAGTGGTACATAGTATAGATTATGGTGTATAGTGGTACAGAGTAAAGAATATGATGTAGAGATGTAAAGTGGTACATAGTATAGAATATGGTGTAGAACAGTATAGTGGTACATAGTATAGAATATGGTGTAGAGCTGTTTTGTGGTACATAGTATAGAATATGGTGTAATGTGGTACATAGTATAGAATATGGTGTAAAGAGGTACATAGTATAGAATATGGTGTATGGTGGTACATAGTATAGAATATGGTGTATAGTGGTACTAAGTATAGAATATGGTGTATAGAGGTACAAAGTATAGAATATGGTGTTTTGTGGTAAATAGTATAAAATATGGTGTATAGTGGTACATAGTATAGAATATGGTGTATAGAGGTACATAGTACAGAATATGGTGTATAGTGCTACATAGTATAGAATGTGGTGTATAGTGGTACATAGAATATGGTGTTTAGTGGTACATAGTATAGAATGTGGTGTAGAGCGGTATATTAGTACATAGTACAGAATATGTTGTATTGTGGTACATAGTATAGAATGTGGTATAGAGCTGTATAGTGGTACATAGTATAGAATGTGGTGTATAGTGTTACATAATATAGAATGTAGTGTAGAACTGTATAATGGTACATAGTATAGAATGTGGTGTATAGTGGTACATAGTATAGAATTTGTTGTATAGTGGTACTTAGTCTAGAATCTGGAGTATAGTGGTACATAGTATAGAATATGGTGTACAGTGGTACATAGTATAGAATGTGGTTTAGAGATGTATAGTGGTACATAGTATAGAATATGGTGTAGAGCTGCATAGTAGTACATAGTATAGAATGAGGTTTATAGTGGTACATAGTATTGAATATGGTGTAGAGCTGCATAATGGTACATAGTATAGAATGTGGTGTATAGTGTTACATTATATAGAATATGGTGTATAGTGGTACATAGTATAGAATGTGGTGTATAGTAGTATATTGTATATAATATGGTGTAGAGATGTATAGTAGTACAAAGTATAGAATGTTGTATAGAGCTGTATAGTGTTACATAGTATAGAGAATGGTGTAGAGGTGTAAAGTGGTACATAGTATAGAATATGGTGTATAGTGGTATATAGTATAGAATATGGTGTAGAGCTGTATAGTGGTTCATAGTATTGAAAATGGTGTATAGTGGTACATAGTATAGAATATGGTGTATAGAGGTATATAGTATAGAATATGGTGTATAGAGGTACATAGTATAGAATATGGTGTATAGAAGTACATAGTATAGAATATGGAGTATAGTGGTACATAGTCTAGAATATGGTGTATAGTGGTACATAGTATAGAATGTGGTGTAGAGCTGTATAGTGGTACATAGTATAGAATATGGTGTGTTGTGGTACATAGTATAGAATGTGGTTTACAGCTGTATAATGGTACATAATATAGAATGTTATATAAAGCTGTAGAGTGGTACATAGTATAGAATGTGGTGTATAGTAGCATATAGTATAGAATATGGAATAGAGCTGTATTGTGGTATATAGTATAGAATATGGTGTAGAGCTGTAAAGTGGTACATAGTATAGAATATGGTGTAGTGCTGTATAGTGGTACATAGTATACAATATGGTGTATAGTGGTATATAGTATAGAATATGGTGTAAAGCAGTAAAGTGGTGCATAGTATAGAGTATTGTGTATAGTGATACATAGAATAGAATATGGTGTAGAGCTGTATAGTGGTATGTAGTATAGAATATGGTGTATAGTGCTACATAGTATAGAATATGGTGTATAGTGGTATATAGTATAGAATTTGGTGTAGAGCTGTATAGTGGTACATAGTATACAATATGGTGTATAGTGGTATATAGTATAGAATATGGTGTAAAGCAGTAAAGTGGTGCATAGTATAGAGTATTGTGTATAGTGATACATAGAATAGAATATGGTGTAGAGCTGTATAGTGGTATGTAGTATAGAATATGGTGTATAGTGCTACATAATATAGAATATGGTGTATTGTGGTATATAGTATAGAATGTGGTGTATAGTGGTGCATAGTGCCACATAGTATAGAATATGGTGTATAGTGGTAGATAATCTAGAATGTGGTAAAGAGGTGTATAGTGGTACATATTATAGAATGTGGTGTATAGTGGTACATAGAATATGGTGAAGAGTGGTACATAGTATAGAATATGCTGTATAGTGGTATATAGTATAGAATACGGTGTATAGTGGTACAATGACTAGAATGTGGTGGATAGTGGTACATAGTATAGAATATGGTGTATAGTGGTACATAGTTTAGAATGTGGTGTATAGTGGTACATAGAATGTGGTGTATAGTGGTACATAGAATAGAATGTGGTGTAGAGCTGTATAGTGGATCTTAATATAGAATATGGTGTATAGTGGTATATAGTATAGAATATGGTGTAGAGCTGTATAGTGGTAATTAGTATAGAATATGGTGTAAAGTGATACATAGCATAGAATATAGTGTAGAGCTGTATAGTGGTACATAGCATAGAATATCGTGTATAGTGCTACATAGTATAGAATGTGGTGTATAGTGGTATATAGTATAGACTGTGGTGTAGAGCTGTATAGTGGTACATAGTATAGAATATGGTGTATAGTGTATAGTGGTATATAGTCTAGAATATGGTGTATAGATGTACATAGTATAGAAAATGGTGTATATTGGTACATAGTATAGAATGTGGTGTATAGTGGTACATAGTGGTACATAGTGGTTCATAGAATATGGTGTATAGTGGTACATAGTATAGAATGTGGTGTAGAGCTTTATAGTGGTACATAGCATAGAATATGGTTTATAGTGGTACATAGTATAGAATGTGGTTTAGAGCTCTATAATGGTACATAGTATAGAATGTGGTATAAAGCTGTATAGTGGTATATAGCATAGAATATTGTGTATAGTTTTATATAGTATAGAATATGGTATATAGCTCTATTGTGGTATATAGTATAGAATATGGTGTAGTCCTGTATAGTGGTACATAGTATAGAATATTTTGTATAGTGGTACATAGTACAGAATGTGGTATATTGTGGTACATAGTATAGAATATGGTGTATAGTGGTACAAAGTATAGAATATGGTGTATAGAGGTACATAGTATAGAATATGGTGTATAGTGGTAAATAGTATAGAATGTGTTGTATAGTGGTACATAGTATAGAATTTGGTGTAGAGCTGTATAGTGGTACATTGTGTAGATTATGGGGTATAGAGGAACATAGTATATAATGTTGTGTAGAGCTGTATAGTGGTTTATAGTATAGAATGTGGTGTATAGTTTTACATATTATAGAATGTGGTATAAAGCTGTATAATGGTACATAGTATAGAAAGTGGTGTATTGTGCTACATAGTAACGAATATGGTGTATAGTGGTAAATAGTATAGAATATGGTGTACAGAGGTACATAGTATAGAATATGGTGTATAGTGGTAAATAGTATAGAATGTGTTGTATAGTGGTACATAGTATAGAATTTGGTGTAGAGCTGTATATTGGTACATAGTATAGAATATGGTGTATAGAGGAACATAGTATAGAATGTTGTGTAGAGCTGTATAGTGGTTTATAGTATAGAATATGGTGTATAGTGGTACATAGTATAGAATGTGGTGTAGAGCTGTATAGTGGTACATAGTATAGATTGTGGTGTATAGTGGTACAAAGTATAGAATATAGTGTATAGAGGTACATAGTATAGAATATGGTGTATAGTGGTAAATAGTATAGAATGTGTTGTATAGTGGTACATAGTATAGAATTTGGTGTAGAGCTGTATAGTAGTACATTTTATAGAATATGGTGTATAGAGGAATATAGTATATAATGTTGTGTAGAGCTGTATAGTGGTTTATAGTATAGAATGTGGTGTATAGTTTTACATATTATAGAATGTGGTATAAAGCTGTATAATGGTACATAGTATAGAATGTGGTGTATTGTGCTACATAGTATAGAATATGGTGTATAATGGTAAATAGTATAGAATGTGTTGTATAGTGGTACATAGTATAGAATGTGGTGTATAGTAGTATATTGTATATAATATGGTGTAGAGATGTATAGTAGTACAAAGTATAGAATGTTGTATAGAGCTGTATAGTGTTACATAGTATAGAGAATGGTGTAGAGGTGTAAAGTGGTACATAGTATAGAATATGGTGTAAAGTGGTATATAGTATAGAATATGGTGTAGAGCTGTATAGTGGTTCATAGTATTGAAAATGGTGTATAGTGGTACATAGTATAGAATATGGGGTAGGGCTATATAGTGGTATATATTATAGAATATGGTGTACAGTGGTAAATAGTATAGAATATGGTGTATAGAGGTATATAGTATAGAATATGGTGTATAGAGGTACATAGTATAGAATATAGTGTATAGACGTACATAGTATAGAATATGGTGTATAGTGGTACATAGTCTAGAATATGGTGTATAGT
This sequence comes from Taudactylus pleione, assembly GCA_031769625.1. Taxonomy (NCBI): domain Eukaryota; kingdom Metazoa; phylum Chordata; class Amphibia; order Anura; family Myobatrachidae; genus Taudactylus; species Taudactylus pleione. The sequence goes on along the minus strand of JAUIMM010001969.1, from coordinate 53,639 downwards.
GGTACATAGTATAGAATGTGGTGTAGAGCTGTATAGTGGTACCTAGTATAGAATATGGTGTATAGTGGTACATAGTATTGAATGTCGTGTAGAGCTGTATAGTGGTACATAGTATAGAATATGGTGTATAGTGGTACAAAGTATAGAATGTGGTTTACAGCTGTATAATGGTACATACTATAGAATGTGATATAAAGCTGTATAGTGGTACTAAGTATAGAATGTGGTGTATAGTAGCATATAGTATAGAATATGGTTTAGAGCTGTATTGTGGTATATAGTATAGAATATGGTGCAGAGCTGTAAAGTGGTACATAGTATACAATATGGTGTATAGTGGTATATAGTATAGAATATTGTTTAGAGCTGTAAAGTGGTGCATAGTATAGAGTATTTTGTATAGTGATACATAGCATAGAATATTGTGTAGAGCTGTATAGTGTTATGTAGTATAGAATATTGTGTATAGTGCTACATAGTATAGAATATTGTGTATAGTGGTATATAGTATAGAATGTGGTGTAGAGCTGTATAGTGGTACATAGTATTGCATATGGTGTATAGTGGTACATAGTATAGAATATAGTGTATAGAGGTACATAGTATAGAATATGGTGTATTTTGGTACATAGTATAGAATGTGGTGTATAGTGGTGCATAGTGGTACATAGTATAGAATGTGGTGTATATTGGTATATGGTGTAGAGCTGTATAGTGGTACATAGTATAGAATGTGGTGTATAGTAGTACATAGTATAGAATACGGTGTAGAGAATTAAAGTTGTACATAGCATAGAATGTGGTGTACAGCTGTATAGTGGTACATAGTATAGAATATAATGTATAGTGGTACATGGTATAGAATAATGTGTACAGTGGTACACAGTATATAATATGGTGTAGAGCTGTATAGTTGTACATAGTATAGAATACGGTGTAGAGCTGTATTGTGGTACATAGTATAGAATATGGTGTATAGAGGTACATAGTATAGAAAATGGTGTATAGAGGTACATAGTATGGAATACGGTGTATAGTTGTACATAGTGTAGAATTTGGTGTAGAGCTGTATAGTGGTACATAGTATAGAATATGGTGTCTAGAGGTACATATTATAGAATGTGGTGTAGAGCTGTATAGTGGTAAATAGTATAGAATATGTTGTACAGTGGTACATAGTATAGATTGTGGTGTAAAGCTGTATAATGGTACATAGTATAGAATGTGGTGAATAGTGGTACATAGTATAGAATGTGGTGTATAGTGGTATATAGTATATAATATAGTGTATAGAGGTACATATTATAGAATGTGGTGTAGAGCTGTATAGTGGTACATAGTATAGAATATGGTGTGTAGAGGTACATAATATAGAATGTGTTGTAGAGCTGTATAGTGGTACATAGTATAGAATATGGGGTATAGTGGTACATAGTATAGAATATGGTGTTGAGCTGTATAGTGGTACATAGTATAGAATATGGTGTAGTGTTGTATAGTGGGACATAGTATAGAATATGGTGTAGAGCTGTATTGTGGTACATAGTATAGAATATGGTGTATAGTGGTACATAGTATAGAATATGGTCTATAGAGGTACATAGTATAAAATATGGTGTATAGTGGTACATAGTATGGAATACGGTGTATAGTGGTACATAGTATAGAATATGGTGAATTGTGGTACATTGTATAGAATATGGTGTATAGAGGTACAAAGTATAGAATATGGTGTATAGTGGTACATAGTATAGAATGTGGTATAGTGGTACATAGTATAGAATGTGGTGTATAGTTGTATATGGTTTAGAGCTGTATAGTGGTACATAGTATAGAATATGGTGTATAGTAGTACATAGTATAGAATATGGTGTAGAGCTGTATAGTGGTACATAGTATAGAATATGGTGTAGTGTTCTGTAGTGGTACATAGTATTGAAAATAGTGTAGAGCTGTATTGTGGTACATAGTATAGAATATGGTGTATAGAGGTACATAGTTTAGAAAATGGTGTATAGAGGTACATAGTATGGAATACGGTGTATAGTTGTACATAGTATAGAATATGGTGTATAGTGGTACATAGTATAGAATGTGGTGTATAGTGGTACATAGTATAGAATTTGGTGTAGAGCTGTATAGTGGTACATAGTATAGAATATGGTGTATAGAGGTACATATTATAGAATGTGGTGAAGAGCTGTATAGTGGTAAATAGTATAGAATATGTTGTACAGTGGTACATAGTATAGATTGTGGTGTAAAGCTGTATAATGGTACATAGTATAGAATGTGGTGAATAGTGGTACATAAAATAGAATGTGGTGTATAGTGGTATATAGTATATAATATAGTGTATAGAGGTAAATATTATAGAATGTGGTGTAGAGCTGTATAGTGGTAAATAGTAGAGAATATGTTTTATAGTGGTACATAGTATAGATTGTGGTGTAAAGCTTTATAATGGTACATAGTATAGAATGTGGTGTATAGTGGTACATAGTATAGAATATGGTGCAGAGCTGTATAGTGGTTCATAGTATAGAATATGGTGTATAGTGGTATATACATAGTACAGAATATGGGGTAGAGCTGTATAGTTGTATATCGTATAGAATATGGTGTATAGTGGTACATTGTATAGAATATGGTTAATAGTGGGATATAGTATAGAATATGGTGTATAGAGGTAAATAGTATAGAATATGGTGTACAGTTGTACATAGTATAGAATGTGGTGAAGAGCTGTATAATGGTACATAGTATAGGATGTGGTGTATAGTGGTATATAGTATAGATTATGGTGTATAAAGGTACATAGTATAGAATATTGTGAATTGTAGTACATAGTCTAGAATGTGGAGTATAGTGGTATATAGTATAGAATGTGTTGTAGAGCTATATGGTGGTACATCGTATAGAATATGGTCTATAGTAGTACATAGTATAGAATATGGTGTATAGAGGTACATAGTATAGAATATGGGGTATAGTGGTACATAGTATAGAATGTGGTGTATAGTGGTACATAGTGGTACATAGTATAGAATGTGGTGTAGTGGTACATATGTAGAATGTGGTGTATCGTGGTGTATGGTGTAGAGCTGTATTGTGGTACATTGTATAGAATGTGGTGTATAGTAGTACATAGTATAGAATACGGTGTAGAGCTGTATTGTGGTACATAGTATAGAATATGGTGTATAGTGGTATATAGTATAGAATATGGTGTAGTGTTGTATAGTGGGACATAGTATAGAATATGGTGTAGAGCTGTATTGTGGTACATAGTATAGAATATGGTGTATAGTGGTATATAGTATAGAATATGGTCTATAGAGGTACATAGTATAAAATATGGTGTATAGTGGTACATAGTAAGGAATACGGTGTATAGTGGTACATAGTATAGAATATGGTGTATTGTGGTACATTGTATAGAATATGGTGTATAGAGGTACAAAGTATAGAATATGGTGTATAGTGGTACATAGTATAGAATGTGGTATAGTGGTACATATTATAGAATGTGGTGTATAGATGTATATGGTTTAGAGCTGTATAGTGGTACATAGTATAGAATGTGGTGTAGAGCTGTATAGTGGTACATAGTATAGAATGTTGTGTAGAGCTGTATAGTGGTTCATAGTATAGAATATGGTGTATAGTAGTATATAGTATAGAATTTGTTGTAGAGCTGTTTAGTGGTACATAGTATAGAATATGTTGTATAGTGTTAAATAGTATAGAATATGGTGTACAGTGGTACATAGTATAGAATATGGTGTTGAGCTGTATAGTGGTACATAGTATAGAATATGGTGTAGTGTTGTATAGTGGTACAAAGTATAGAATATGGTTTAGAGCTGTATTGTGGTACATATTATAGAATATGGTGTATAGTGGTACATAGTATAGCATATGGTATATAGAGGTACATAGTATAGAATTTGGTGTAGAGCTGTATAGTGGTGCATAGTATAGAGTATTGTGTATAGTGATGCATAGCATAGAATATGGTGTAGAGCTGTATAGTGGTGCAGAGTGTAGAATATGCTGTATAGTGCTACATAGTATAGAATATGATATATAGTGTTATATAGTATAGAATGTGGTCTAGAGCTGTATAGTGGTACATAGTATAGAATATGGTGTATAGTGGTGCATAGTATAGAATATGGTGTATAGAGGTACATAGTCCAGATAATGGTGTACAGTGGTACATAGTATAGAATGTGGTGTATAGTGGTACATAGTGGTACATAGTATAGAATGTGGTGTAGTGGTACATAGTATAGAATGTGGTGTATAGTGGTATATGGTGTAGAGCTTTATAGTGGTACATAGTATAGAATATGGTGTATAGTAGTACATAGTATAGAATATGGTGTAGTGCTGTATAGTGGTACATAGTATAGAAAATAGTGTAGAGCTGTATTGTGGTACATAGTAAAGAATATGGTGTATAGAGGTACATAGTATAGAAAATGGTGTATAGAGGTAGATAGTATGGAATACGGTGTATAGTTGTACATAGTATAGAATATGGTGTATAGTGGTACATAGTATAGAATGTGGTGTATAGTAGTACATAGTATAGAATTTGGTGTAGAGCTGTATAGTGGTACATAGTATAGAATATGGTGTATAGAGGTACATATTATAGAATGTGGTGTAGAGCTGTATAGTGGTAAATAGTATAGAATATGTTGTACAGTGGTACATAGTATAGATTGTGGTGTAAAGCTGTATAATGGTACATAGTATAGAATGTGGTGAATAGTGGTACATAGTATAGAATGTGGTGTATAGTGGTATATAGTATATAATATAGTGTATAGAGGTACATATTATAGAATGTGGTGTAGAGCTGTATAGTGGTAAATAGAAGAGAATATGTTTTATAGTGGTACATAGTATAGATTGTTGTGTAAAGCTTTATAATGGTACATAGTATAGAATGTGGTGTATAGTGGTACATAGTATAGAATATGGTGTATAGTGGTACATAGTATAGAATGTGGTGTAGAGCTGTATAGTGGTACATAGTATAGAATATGGTGTAGTGTTGTATAGTGGTACATAGTATAGAAAATAGTGTAGAGCTGTATTGTGGTACATAGTATAGAATATAGTGTATAGAGGTACATAGTATAGAAAATGGTGTATTAATGTACATAGTATGGAATACGGTGTATAGTTGTACATAGTATAGAATATGGTGTATAGTGGTACATAGTATAGAATGTGGTGTATAGTAGTACATAGTATAGAATTTGGTGTAGAGCTGTATAGTGGTACATAGTATAGAATATGGTGTATAGAGGTACATATTATAGAATGTGGTGTAGAGCTGTATAGTGGTAAATAGTATAGAATATGTTGTACAGTGGTACATAGTATAGATTGTGGTGTAAAGCTGTATAATGGTACATAGTATAGAATGTGGTGAATAGTGGTACATAGTATAGAATGTGGTGTATAGTGGTATATAGTATATAATATAGTGTATAGAGGTACATATTATAGAATGTGGTGTAGAGCTGTATAGTGGTAAATAGTAGAGAATATGTTTTATAGTGGTACATAGTATAGATTGTGGTGTAAAGCTTTATAATGGTACATAGTATATAATATGGTGTATAAAGGTACATAGTATAGAATATCGTGTATAGAGGTACATAGTCTAGAATATGGTGTATAGTATTACATAGTCTAGAATATGGTGTATAGTGGTACATAGTATAGAATGTGGTGTATAGTGGTACATAGTATAGAATGTGGTGTAGAGCAGAATAGTGGTACATAGTATAGAATATGGTGTATAGTGGTACATAGTATAGAATATGGTGTAGAGCTGTATAGTGGTACATAGTATAGAATGTTGTGTATAGTGCTACATACTATAGAATATGGTGTATAGAGGTACTTAGTATAGAATATGCTGTATAGTGGTACATAGCATAGAATATAGTGTAGAGGTTTATAGTGGTACATAGTATAGAATATGGTGTATAGTTGTAAATAGTATAGAATATGGTGTAGAGCTGTATAGTGATTCATAGTAAAGAATATGGTGTATAGTGGTATATACATAGTACAGAATATGGGGTAGAGCTGTATAGTTGTATATCGTATAGAATATGGTGTATAGTGGTACATTGTATAGAATATTGTTAATAGTGGTATATAGTATAGAAAATGGTGTATATAGGTAAATAGTATAGAATATGGTGTATAGTGGTACATAGTATAGAATGTGGTGAAGAGCTGTATAATGGTATATAGTATAGTATGTGGTGTATAGTGGTACATAGTATAGGATATGGTGTATAGTGGTACATAGTATAGAATATGGTGTAGAGCTGTATAGTGGTACATACTATAGAATATGGTGTATAGAGGTACTTAGTATAGAATGTGGTCTATAGTAGTATTAAGTATAGAATATAGTGTAGACCTGTACAGTTGTACATAGTATAGAATGTGGTATAGAGCTGTATAGTGGTACATAGCATAAAATATAGTGTAGAGGTTTATAGTGGTTCATAGTATAGAATATGGTGTATAGTGGTATATACATAGTACAGAATATGGGGTAGAGCTGTATAGTTGTATATCGTATAGAATATGGTGTATATTGGTACATTGTATAGAATATGGTTAATAGTGGTTTATAGTAGAATATGGTGTATAGAGGTAAATAGTATAGAATATGGTGTATAGTGGTACATAGTATAGAATGTGGTGAAGAGCTGTATAATGGTACATAGTATAGGATGTGGTGTATAGTGGTATATAGTATAGATTATGGTGTATATAGGTACATAGTATAGAATATGGTGTATAGTAGTACATAGTCTAGAATGTGGAGTATAGTGTTATATAGTATAGAATGTGGCGTAGAGCTATATAGTGGAACATCGTATAGAATATGGTGTATAGTGGTACATAGTATAGAATATGGTGTATAGAGGTACATAGTATAGAATATGGGGTATAGTGGTACATAGTATAGAATGTGGTGTATAGTGGTACATAGTGGTACATAGTATAGAATGTGGTGTAGTGGTACATATGTAGAATGTGGTGTATAGTGGTGTATGGTGTAGAGCTGTATTGTGGTACATTGTATAGAATGTGGTGTATAGTAGAACATATTATAGAATACGGTGTAGAGCTGTATAGTGGTACATAGTATAGAATGTGGTGTAGAGCTGTATAGTGGTACATAGTATAGAATATGGTGTGTAGAGGTACATAGTATAGAATGTGTTGTAGAGCTGTATAGTGGTACATAGTATAGAATATGGTGTATAGTGGTACATAGTATAGAATATGGTGTTGAGCTGTATAGTGGTACATATTATAGAATATGGTGTAGTGTTGTATAGTGGGACATAGTATAGAATATGGTGTAGAGCTGTATTGTGGTACATAGTATAGAATATGGTGTATAGTGGTACATAGTATAGAATATGGTCTATAGAGGTACATAGTATAAAATATGGTGTATAGTGGTACATAGTATGGAATACGGTGTATAGTGGTACATAGTATAGAATATGGTGAATTGTGGTACATTGTGTAGAATATGGTGTATAGAGGTACAAAGTATAGAATATGGTGTATAGTGGTACATAGTATAGAATGTGGTATAGTGGTACATAGTATAGAATGTGGTGTATAGTTGTATATGGTTTAGAGCTGTATAGTGGTACATAGTATAGAATATGGTGTATAGTAGTACATAGTATAGAATATGGTGAAGAGCTGTATAGTGGTACATATTATAGAATATGGTGTAGTGTTGTATAGTGGTACATAGTATTGAAAATAGTGTAGAGCTGTATTGTGGTACATAGTATAGAATATGGTGTATAGAGGTACATAGTATAGAAAATGGTGTATAGAGGTACATAGTATGGAATACGGTGTATAGTTGTACATAGTATAGAATATGGTGTATAGTGGTACATAGTATAGAATATGGTGTATAGAGGTACATATTATAGAATGTGGTGAAGAGCTGTATAGTGGTAAATAGTATAGAATATGTTGTACAGTGGTACATAGTATAGATTGTGGTGTAAAGCTGTATAATGGTACATAGTATAGAATGTGGTGAATAGTGGTACATAAAATAGAATGTGGTGTATAGTGGTATATAGTATATAATATAGTGTATAGAGGTAAATATTATAGAATGTGGTGTAGAGCTGTATAGTGGTAAATAGTAGAGAATATGTTTTATAGTGGTACATAGTATAGATTGTGGTGTAAAGCTTTATAATGGTACATAGTATAGAATGTGGTGTATAGTGGTACATAGTATAGAATATGGTGCAGAGCTGTATAGTGGTTCATAGTATAGAATATGGTGTATAGTGGTATATACATAGTACAGAATATGGGGTAGAGCTGTATAGTTGTATATCGTATAGAATATGGTGTATAGTGGTACATTGTATAGAATATGGTTAATAGTGGTATATAGTATAGAATATGGTGTATAGAGGTAAATAGTATAGAATATGGTGTATAGTGGTACATAGTATAGAATGTGGTGAAGAGCTGTATAATGGTACATAGTATAGGATGTGGTGTATAGTGGTATATAGTATAGATTATGGTGTATAAAGGTACATAGTATAGAATATTGTGAATTGTAGTACATAGTCTAGAATGTGGAGTATAGTGGTATATAGTATAGAATGTGGTGTAGAGCTATATAGTGGTACATCATATAGAATATGGTGTATAGTGGTACATAGTATAGAATATGGTGTATAGAGGTACATAGTATAGAATATGGGGTATAGTGGTACATAGTATAGAATGTGGTGTATAGTGGTACATAGTGGTACATAGTATAGAATGTGGTGTAGTGGTACATATGTAGAATGTGGTGTATCGTGGTGTATGGTGTTTAGCTGTATTGTGTTACATTGTATAGAATGTGGTGTATAGTAGTACATAGAATAGAATACGGTGTAGAGCTGTATTGTGGTACATAGTATAGAATATGGTGTATAGTGGTATATAGTATAGAATATGGTGTAGTGTTGTATAGTGGGACATAGTATAGAATATGGTGTAGAGCTGTATTGTGGTACATAGTATAGAATATGGTGTATAGTGGTATATAGTATAGAATATGGTCTATAGAGGTACATAGTATAAAATATGGTGTATAGTGGTACATAGTAAGGAATACGGTGTATAGTGGTACATAGTATAGAATATGGTGTATTGTGGTACATTGTATAGAATATGGTGTATAGAGGTACAAAGTATAGAATATGGTGTATAGTGGTACATAGTATAGAATGTGGTATAGTGGTACATATTATAGAATGTGGTGTATAGATGTATATGGTTTAGAGCTGTATAGTGGTACATAGTATAGAATGTGGTGTAGAGCTGTATAGTGGTACATAGTATAGAATGTTGTGTAGAGCTGTATAGTGGTTCATAGTATAGAATATGGTGTATAGTAGTATATAGTATAGAATTTGTTGTAGAGCTGTTTAGTGGTACATAGTATAGAATACGTTGTATAGTGTTAAATAGTATAGAATATGGTGTACAGTGGTACATAGTATAGAATATGGTGGTGAGCTGTATAGTGGTACATAGTATAGAATATGGTGTAGTGTTGTATAGTGGTACAAAGTATAGAATATGGTGTAGAGCTGTATTGTGGTACATATTATAGAATATGGTGTATAGTGGTACATAGTATAGCATATGGTATATAGAGGTACATAGTATAGAAATTGGTGTAGAGCTGTATAGTGGTGCATAGTATAGAGTATTGTGTATAGTGATGCATAGCATAGAATATGGTGTAGAGCTGTATAGTGGTGCAGAGTGTAGAATATGCTGTATAGTGCTACATAGTATAGAATATGATATATAGTGTTATATAGTATAGAATGTGGTGTAGAGCTGTATAGTGGTACATAGTATAGAATATGGTGTATAGTGGTGCATAGTATAGAATATGGTGTATAGAGGTACATAGTCCAGATAATGGTGTACAGTGGTACATAGTATAGAATGTGGTGTATAGTGGTACATAGTGGTACATAGTATAGAATGTGGTGTAGTGGTACATAGTATAGAATGTGGTGTATAGTGGTATATGGTGTAGAGCTGTATAGTGGTACATAGTATAGAATATGGTGTATAGTAGTACATAGTATAGAATATGGTGTAGAGCTGTATAGTGGTACATAGTATAGAATATGGTGTAGTGCTGTATAGTGGTACATAGTATAGAAAATAGTGTAGAGCTGTATTGTGGTACATAGTAAAGAATATGGTGTATAGAGGTACATAGTATAGAAAATGGTGTATAGAGGTACATAGTATGGAATACGGTGTATAGTTGTACATAGTATAGAATATGGTGTATAGTGGTACATAGTATAGAATGTGGTGTATAGTAGTACATAGTATAGAATTTGGTGTAGAGCTGTATAGTGGTACATAGTATAGAATATGGTGTATAGAGGTACATATTATAGAATGTGGTGTAGAGCTGTATAGTGGTAAATAGTATAGAATATGTTGTACAGTGGTACATAGTATAGATTGTGGTGTAAAGCTGTATAATGGTACATAGTATAGAATGTGGTGAATAGTGGTACATAGTATAGAATGTGGTGTATAGTGGTATATAGTATATAATATAGTGTATAGAGGTACATATTATAGAATGTGGTGTAGAGCTGTATAGTGGTAAATAGAAGAGAATATGTTTTATAGTGGTACATAGTATAGATTGTGGTGTAAAGCTTTATAATGGTACATAGTATAGAATGTGGTGTATAGTGGTACATAGTATAGAATATGGTGTATAGTGGTACATAGTATAGAATGTGGTGTAGAGCTGTATAGTGGTACATAGTATAGAATATGGTGTAGTGTTGTATAGTGGTACATAGTATAGAAAATAGTGTAGAGCTGTATTGTGGTACATAGTATAGAATATGGTGTATAGAGGTACATAGTATAGAAAATGGTGTATAGATGTACATAGTATGGAATACGGTGTATAGTTGTACATAGTATAGAATATGGTGTATAGTGGTACATAGTATAGAATGTGGTGTATAGTGGTATATAGTATATAATATAGTGTATAGAGGTACATATTATAGAATGTGGTGTAGAGCTGTATAGTGGTAAATAGTAGAGAATATGTTTTATAGTGGTACATAGTATAGATTGTGGTGTAAAGCTTTATAATGGTACATAGTATATCATATGGTGTATAAAGGTACATAGTATAGAATATCGTGTATAGAGGTACATAGTCTAGAATATGGTGTATAGTATTACATAGTCTAGAATATGGTGTATAGTGGTACATAGTATAGAATGTGGTGTAGAGCAGAATAGTGGTACATAGTATAGAATATGGTGTATAGTGGTACATAGTATAGAATATATTGTAGAGCTGTATAGTGGTACATAGTATAGAATGTTGTGTACAGTGCTACATACTATAGAATATGGTGTATAGAGGTACTTAGTATAGAATATGCTGTATAGTGGTACATAGCATAGAATATAGTGTAGAGGTTTATAGTGGTACATAGTATAGAATATGGTGTATAGTTGTAAATAGTATAGAATATGGTGTAGAGCTGTATAGTGGTTCATAGTATAGAATATGGTGTATAGTGGTATATACATAGTACAGAATATGGGGTAGAGCTGTATAGTTGTATATCGTATAGAATATGGTGTATAGTGGTATATAGTATAGAATATGGGCCCTCATTCAGACCCACTCGCAAGCGGGCGCACGTACGTTAGGCGTACGTACAAAAATATTTAAATTCAATGGCTCGCTCGTATTTTCGTTCGCATCTAAAATTCCTCCCAAAACTCTGACGACCCCTCCTCTAACTAACGAGCGTACGAAAGAGCGAGCGTACATCCCCGAAATGGCTTGAAAGGAACGCACGCACAAGTATAAACAGGAAGTGGCCTTGTCAGATGTCGATTACCTGCTCCTTTATTCTGCCTACCTCCATCAATCGTATCATGCCAATCAATGTATCAATTAGCTTAATTGTTTGTTTTTTTTCAACACAATGAAAGAAACTTTACTCTTGTCTGTGTTTGTGTTTACCCGCAGAATACGTACGGATGAAACATTCGCTTGTATTGTTTAAAAAACATGTGAACCACAATTAAACAATTGTACTATTGCTGTGTATCCCCGCATATTTCCCTGGGTTCATTTCTTTATTTAAATTTGCTTACGCATGTCACTGCATCAAGCCTATCCTAACTCTCCAGAGATTTCTGGCCCTGTCGAACACATGACTCATACACTAACCAATAAAATTGTTCCTGTTAATTTCCAAAATACATTAGCCAATCAGAAAATTTTTACACACTTTATCAAAAATGATTTTTAAGAAAAACACCATTGCCATCATGAGAGCCTCCGCATTCACCAGGCGTGAGCTGCTGGTGCTTACGGAGGTCATGGATCGCCGGATCACCAGCCAGCCAGAACCCATGACCAACCGGCAGAAGCGCTCCGCGTATGCGGAGGTACGGTCCCGCCTGCGGTCCTTTGGATCACGCCGCAACATCGGCCAGCTGGAGCGCAGGTGGTCCGACCTGCAACGGCGAACGCCCCGCTTGCTGGCATGCTTTCGCATGCAGATCCTGGCAAGTAAGTGTTATGTATTGTGGTTTTAATGTTTGTGTTTGTGGGGCAAACTGCGTGTGCATGTTTTCATGTTTGTTCTATTTATTATTTGTACTCATATCTGCGTCTGCATGTTTTCCTGTCTGTTCTATTTATTATTTGTACTCATATCTGCGTCTGCATGTTTTCCCTCTTTTTATGAATTTTTAATTCTACTGTTTTTTTTTTTTTTTTGGTTGTTTGTTTGGCCGGATTTGTCCATAAACTAAACGCAATTTATTTGACATATTTTGGGGGGACAGCCAAGACTCCGCCGTCAACGTCGGCGTTCCCGCCCACTCTCCCCAACCCCCAGCCAACACTCCACCCCAAATCTTTCCCCTATTCCCCACTCCTCCCCATCCTTCCCAGACCCTCTCCCGGAAATGTCGGGACTCCTTCCCCTCCGTCCCACTTCCCCCTCTCCTCCACCCACCCCTCTTCCAATTACCCCCTCCCCGGAGTCCAGCATAACTCCGCCCCATTCTTTGGGGAATGACGGATCCTCCGAGGAGGATCATGGAGGTTTTGGCGGAGCTCCCGATTTTTTACCCGGTATGTTTTTTATTATTTTTTTTTAAACCACAAACTGTTTGTATGTAATCATGTGTCGTGCCTTTCTTCGTGTTTTTGTGGCTTGACTTTTGTTGATTGTGAAGGTTTGCCTTTACCTCTTCCTGGTGATTTAAGCATACACATATCATACCTGTGGGAATTTGTACCTAGGCCTTGTATTTTTGCCAGCCCACACTTTTTATTTATGTTTTTGGGTTTAGGAGTGATTTGTTTTTTAATTAATGTTTTTCTGTGGAGTCCCTATTGTTGTATTAACCCACACACTTTTCTCACCCACAGAGGAACAGAGGCGTCGCCAAGAGGTGGCGGATGTTGTGGGGCAGATGCGCCACCATGTAATCGGCCTTCTGGTGGCCCTCGACCGACTGTCTGGCCTCCTTCGGCATTAGATTTGTTTTTTTTGTTGTATTTTCCCAATAAAATTTTAAAGACAAATATACGTTGTGGATCATTTTTAAAAACCAAAACCAAAATAGTTTAGCCTGACATAAGTTCCTGCAAGGATTTCCCTTTTGTAAAAGTTAGATTGTGTTTTGTCTTTGTATGTCAAACAGACACCAGAAACACATAACAGTAACAATGTAATTTCCCTTTTTGGGTGTAGTGTCAATTTCAGATTTCTACATTTTCCAGGTTCCTACTTGGTGCGCAAGCTGCTTAGGCCAATCTTACAAATCCCAAGGTTGGGCCAGGCTTCCTTTTGGTGTGGATTGGAAAGCTGAAAACATATTTCAGTTTTGCTCATCTGGCGTCAGTACTGGTTTACCCCTTAGTCAAATGTAACTTGTGTTAACCTGGTTACACTTGCTGTTAACGTCCCAAAAAAGGAAGACCATTTCACTCTTCAAACATTTATTCACCACATAACAGAGCAAACAAAGTGGTCACTCCCCAAAAAAATACACAGTGATAAATTCAAATACAACACATACCAAGAAAAAAATAAATAAAAACACAAAATCAAGAACTGGTTGACGAAGGACCATGCCAACATGATTCCACAAACATGGCGTTGCGATATGGGTTCCAGAATATATGCCCAAAAGGACCAGATCCAGGTTTGGTAAGGGTAGCAGGAAGTAGTGAGCGTTGGAGTGCCAAAGATTATGTGAACAAACAGAAGATGGTGAGAAAAATAAAAAAAAATTAGATGTTTGCCCAAAAAAAAAAACACATTAGGTATAAACACTGGAGTTTTGAACAAACTTACCTAAAAAATCTGGCCACAACATCATCGCGTATGGCCCCCCCACATACTGACCTTCGACCAACCTCGGGGGGGCCATCCTCAGGTAAGGCATCCTCTGGCTGCATTGGGACACCACTCCTTATGGCAATGTTGTGAAATATCCCACACAGGACCACAATTTTAGACACCATATCCGGCACATACATGAGCTCGCCACCAGAGCGGTGGAGGCATCTGAATCGGCCTTTTAAAAGGCCGATACAGCGCTCCATCACTTGCCTGGTGGCTGTAAGTGCGGAATTATACGCACTTTGTGGCCCTGGTGTGGGAGCCAAATAAGGAGTGAGCAGCCAGGACATGCAAGGGTATCCACTGTCTCCTGTGAACAAAAATAGACCACATCAGGAACACTGTGTATCAAGCTTAACATTGTTATGTACTAAAGGTCTCCACTTACCCAGAAGCCACGCATCACCAGCTTGTAGGTTGGTTAATTTCTGCCATATCCCTGATTGCCGGATGACGAAGGAGTCATGAGCACTTCCGGGTAATTTAGCATTCAGGGACAGGATCTGGAGGGAGGCATCACATACCACCATTACATTCAGGGAGTGATAGTGTTTCCTGTTTCTAAATATGGCCTCCAGCCGTGCTGGAGGCTGAAGTGGTATGTGAGTACCATCCACAACCCCTATGATGTGTGGGAAGCCAGCTATTTGGTAAAAATTGGCCTTGGCCACACTAAGGGCACCCATATCCAAAGGCATTTGAATAAAATGATGGAGGTGCTTGAAAAGTGCCTCCATCACTGCCCTCAGGATCCGGGAAAAGGAGGATTGGGAGATGCCCGCCACTATTCCGACCGTTGTTTGAAACGATCCTGAGGCACAGAAATGTAACACCACCATAAATTGCGTCAGTGGTGGTATTGCTGTTGGACTGTCAATTTGCCGCTCAAGATCACTTTCTATTAATGAGAGAGTGTCTATGATGATTTTGGGAGGTAGACGGTAACGTCTTAAAACCTCATCATCGGGCATTCCAAAAAGGGTGACACGTGTTCGAAATATCTGGGGCCTTGCATGCCTACGATGCCTACGCCTGGGACGAGTTTGAGGTTGGTCGTCTTCCGGGAGCAGGGCCAGAACAATTCGCCCCAGATCTATCTGAAATTCAAAGTTTACAATGTAAGGCTTTTGACCCACCCCAAAAGTAAGAAAAAAAAACTTAGCTTTCTGATACCATCCATAGCTGCTTACATGCCGGGGTATTGTCATGATATGTATAAACTGTAAAAAAGGCAACAATGAGACGTCAAAAATGTAAAGGGTTTTTTTTTAGGTAAAAAATTGTTGCAAGCCAACACAGAAAATAACGGAAAAACACATTTGCCCATCGCTGAAAACTACATTGCACACCGTACGTCAAATAGGGTTCAAATGGACCCAAAAAATGGTAAAGGGAAAAGCAAAACTGGATTATATGATGAATAAGCCGTCCAAAATGCGGTAAATTATTCGCAAATGCAAGTCACTACACCAACAGTCCAAAATGCGGTAAATTATTCGCAAATGCAAGTCACTACACCAACAGTCCAAAATGCGGTAAATTATTCGCAAATGCAACTCACTACACCAACAGTCCAAAATGCGGTAAATTATTCGCAAATGCAACTCACTACACCAACAGTCCAAAATGCGGTAAATTATTCGCAAATGCAACTCACTACACCAACAGTCCAAAATGCGGTAAATTATTCGCAAATGCAAGTCACTACACCAACAGTCCAAAATGCGGTAAATTATTCGCAAATGCAAGTCACTACACCAACAGTCCAAAATGCGGTAATTCATTCGCAAATGCAAGACAAAAAATGGACTTACCCAACTCGAATATATAAGATGTCCTCAAAAAACTTCTTTGGGTCCGAAAACCAAAAAAAACTAAAAAATATGAAATGAGTGTTAAACAAATTAACTAACCACAAAACAGAAGAATACAACAATTGGCCACAAATTTGAATGCACAAAACTTACCAAATCAGGAAAGGATGTAGAAAAAATGAAAAAAATGCGAACGTAAAAACCAAAGAAATGTAGCAAAAACAAACAAAAAAACAACTCTCCAAAATCCTCCAAACGCAACCAACCAACCAAATCCAAACCACTTCACCGACAACACTCCAACAACCCCACCTCGAATCCACACACACCAAGCCATAAATAGTGTTTATTTTCCCGCACAAATTAAGGATGAATCATAGGGACGCACAATCAATGATGCGGCCGCAATCTAACGACGCATGTATAAATACGTCACGAAATCACATAGAATTTCTGGATGATTTCATGCTGGAAGCAGAGACATGGCTTCAAACCAGGGAAACAATGGTCAAAATTGCGGCGGTAAGGCCTTCATGCATTTTGTGTCAATGAGTATTTTAAAACATAATATTGTGCAAGTTGTGAAGTGGCTAAATCTGCATATTTACCCAAATAGGTGAGGAGGATGACATGGAAGAGACTGCTGGCCCCAGTCAACCCGCCAAAGCTGCCAAAAAAAAAAGGCAGCCACATTTCACAAGCAAGGAGATGGAGGTTTTGATCCAGAAGTGCGTTGACATCCTGCCCCAGGCAGCCAGGAATATGAGCCAAAGCCAGAAGTGGAGAATGTGGGAGGAGGTCGCCGTTGCTGTCAATAGGGTGGGTGATTATGTCCGTCTAGCCCGGGATGTCAAACGGCGGTAAGTAAACACTTTCCCATCCTATAAACAAACCCCATTGTTAAAAAAAGGATAATGGTTCCAAATTCATTCCACAGATGGGCAGACTTCAAATATCGTCTCAAGCAAAAACTTGCCGACAGGGCTAGGCATGCAAGGGGGACAGGTGGGGGTCCCACCCCTGTGTCATTGGAGTTGACAGACTTAGAAGAGATGGCACAGGGGTGTGTGCAGGCTGTGGAGGTGTTTGGCGTGTCCAACATGGATACGGACATGCCAGACTTTGCGGCTCCTCATGTTGGCCAAGGTAAGTCTTGTCATGTCACCATCTCAGAAATGCTATTGTGCCAATATGTAGATTCTAATGTGAGTCTTTTCTCCAATTTCCTAACAGAGACAGAGGCGGATGAGTCTGCTCCAGAGGGGAGCCTTGGCCGCAGAATTTCTGCTGACTCTGCAGGGGAGGAACCAGTACATCCGGCTGAGGACCCTGCAGAAGCCAGTCCAGGGCGTGCCCCCTCGCAGGCAGTGGGCCTCCTCACAGAACTCAATTTTAAATCGGATTGCCATACGGAGATTCTGCAGAGGATGGACGCCAGTCTGATACGGGTGGCTGAGGCCCTGGAGCAAAATGCTGCGGCCAACGTGACCATTGCTCAGGCCCTGGCGGAAAATACCAGGGCCAACATCCGCATCGCCGATGCCCTGGAGCAGCTCGTTCGCCAGCACATGGTGGAGCCGACCTCCCTTCCTGCCGGAACATCCAGATCCTCCACCTCTGGCACAACATCAGGCAATCCTCCAAATGTGCCTAGCCCTGTGCCTAGTCCAGAGGCCACAACATCTGCCTCTGGACAGGCCAGCCCGATGGCATCCCGGACCCGGTCTGGCGCCCACCCTCACCCATCCAAACGGCCGAGAAAACGGTGACAGCAATGGCGACTTTTCCCACTTTCCTTCTGTGCTTGGCTCATATTCCTTTCTGGTCAAAACTTCCCTCTCCTTTCTTGTGAAATGTTTTTAAATTTTGTATTTACGATTATGTTAGTAGTTATGTGTTTTTTTTTTTTAGATCAAATATCTTGGCCACAAAAAAAGGCAATACAATATTATGCCAATTTGTTTGTGTGTAAACAATAAATTGTACAAAAAAAACAGACATTGTATTGTGACATTATTGTCCAAATGGGTTACATTTAATCCTGGCCTTAAACGCAAAAACTGACCCTCTTATGTTAAAAAAAAGGCCTCTTTAAGGAACGTTTAAAAAAACACATAGCGATGCAAATTCAACAGTAAACCAAAAAAAAGGGGAGCTAATTAAAAGATGATGACATTATTTTTACAATAGGCCATAACCACCAAATTGTAGCCAAAACAAAAACCCAAAAATGTACGCTAATTGATTATGTAATCATGACATTAGCAGCTCTGATTTCCACCTGCGTACGCTTTTGTGCTATCCCAATAAACTGCTTTCCAAACACATACCAAGCCGGATTTCAATCCAACACTAATTACTTTACTGACCAGCCACGATTAATCGCAGCACCATCGTGGAGTCCCGGGACGGAGGAGAAGGCCATCGCCAATGTGGTCGAGTAATCCTGACCCTAAGCTGTGCGAGCATTTTGAAGGGAAAGCGGATGTTTCAGTGACGTATGAGACGGTCCGAACACATTTGACGTTCGCATCTGCTAATGTATGTACGCCCCAAAAACGCTTCGCCACGCCTGCGTTTTGTCATCTCCACCCCCGTCAACACCCAAAAACTCCCTGTTCTGTCAATCACATTTGACATGTCACTTCCTGTACGCTATTTTAGGAACGAGAGAAAAAAAGCTCGCAATTTGCCGTACGCGCATGCGCGGTGTAACCCCGACGCATGCGCGGTTAGTCAACATCGGAACGCAACGAGCGTACTGTTGTTAACGTGCGGCTCTGAATGAGGGCCATGGTGTAGTGTTGTATAGTGGGACTTAGTATAGAATATGGTGTATAGTGGTATATAGTATAGAATATGGTCTATAGAGGTACATAGTATAAAATATGGTGTATAGTGGTACATAGTAAGGAATACGGTGTATAGTGGTACATAGTATAGAATATGGTGTATTGTGGTACATTGTATAGAATATGGTGTATAGAGGTACAAAGTATAGAATATGGTGTATAGTGGTACATAGTATAGAATGTGGTATAGTGGTACATATTATAGAATGTGGTGTATAGATGTATATGGTTTAGAGCTGTATAGTGGTACATAGTATAGAATGTGGTGTAGAGCTGTATAGTGGTACATAGTATAGAATGTTGTGTAGAGCTGTATAGTGGTTCATAGTATAGAATATGGTGTATAGTAGTATATAGTATAGAATTTGTTGTAGAGCTGTTTAGTGGTACATAGTATAGAATATGTTGTATAGTGTTAAATAGTATAGAATATGGTGTACAGTGGTACATAGTATAGAATATGGTGTTGAGCTGTATAGTGGTACATAGTATAGAATATGGTGTAGTGTTGTATAGTGGTACAAAGTATAGAATATGGTGTAGAGCTGTATTGTGGTACATATTATAGAATATGGTGTATAGTGGTACATAGTATAGCATATGGTATATAGAGGTACATAGTATAGAATTTGGTGTAGAGCTGTATAGTGGTGCATAGTATAGAGTATTGTGTATAGTGATGCATAGCATAGAATATGGTGTAGAGCTGTATAGTGGTGCAGAGTGTAGAATATGCTGTATAGTGCTACATAGTATAGAATATGATATATAGTGTTATATAGTATAGAATGTGGTGTAGAGCTGTATAGTGGTACATAGTATAGAATATGGTGTATAGTGGTGCATAGTATAGAATATGGTGTATAGAGGTACATAGTCCAGATAATGGTGTACAGTGGTACATAGTATAGAATGTGGTGTATAGTGGTACATAGTGGTACATAGTATAGAATGTGGTGTAGTGGTACATAGTATAGAATGTGGTGTATAGTGGTATATGGTGTAGAGCTGTATAGTGGTACATAGTATAGAATATGGTGTATAGTAGTACATAGTATAGAATATGGTGTAGAGCTGTATAGTACATAGTATAGAATATGGTGTATAGTGGTACATAGTATAGAATGTGGTGTATAGTAGTACATAGTATAGAATTTGGTGTAGAGCTGTATAGTGGTACATAGTATAGAATATGGTGTATAGAGGTACATATTATAGAATGTGGTGTAGAGCTGTATAGTGGTAAATAGTATAGAATATGTTGTACAGTGGTACATAGTATAGATTGTGGTGTAAAGCTGTATAATGGTACATAGTAGAGAATATGGTGAATAGTGGTAGATAGTATAGAATATGGTGTATAGTGGTACATAGTATAGAATGTGGTGTATAGTAGTACATAGTATAGAATTTGGTGTAGAGCTGTATAGTGGTACATAGTATATAATATAGTGTATAGAGGTACATATTATAGAATGTGGTGTAGAGCTGTATAGTGGTAAATAGAAGAGAATATGTTTTATAGTGGTACATAGTATAGATTGTGGTGTAAAGCTTTATAATGGTACATAGTATAGAATGTGGTGTATAGTGGTACATAGTATAGAATATGGTGTATAGTGGTACATAGTATAGAATGTGGTGTAGAGCTGTATAGTGGTACATAGTATAGAATATGGTGTAGTGTTGTATAGTGGTACATAGTATAGAAAATAGTGTAGAGCTGTATTGTGGTACATAGTATAGAATATGGTGTATAGAGGTACATAGTATAGAAAATGGTGTATAGAGGTACATAGTATGGAATACGGTGTATAGTTGTACATAGTATAGAATATGGTGTATAGTGGTACATAGTATAGAATGTGGTGTATAGTAGTACATAGTATAGAATTTGGTGTAGAGCTGTATAGTGGTACATAGTATAGAATATGGTGTATAGAGGTACATATTATAGAATGTGGTGTAGAGCTGTATAGTGGTAAATAGTATAGAATATGTTGTACAGTGGTACATAGTATAGATTGTGGTGTAAAGCTGTATAATGGTACATAGTATAGAATGTGGTGAATAGTGGTACATAGTATAGAATGTGGTGTATAGTTATATATAGTATATAATATAGTGTATAGAGGTACATATTATAGAATGTGGTGTAGAGCTGTATAGTGGTAAATAGTAGAGAATATGTTTTATAGTGGTACATAGTATAGATTGTGGTGTAAAGCTTTATAATGGTACATAGTATAGAATGTGGTGTATAGTGGTACATAGTATAGAATATGGTGTATAGTGGTACATAGTATAGAATGTGGTGTAGAGCTGTATAGTGGTACATAGTATAGAATATGGTGTAGTGTTGTATAGTGGTACATAGTATAGAAAATAGTGTAGAGCTGTATTGTGGTACATAGTATAGAATATGGTGTATAGAGGTACATAGTATAGAAAATGGTGTATAGAGGTACATAGTATGGAATACGGTGTATAGTTGTACATAGTATAGAATATGGTGTATAGTGGTACATAGTATAGAATGTGGTGTATAGTAGTACATAGTATAGAATTTGGTGTGGAGCTGTATAGTGGTACATAGTATAGAATATGGTGTATAGAGGTACATATTATAGAATGTGGTGTAGAGCTGTATAGTGGTAAATAGTATAGAATATGTTGTACAGTGGTACATAGTATAGATTGTGGTGTAAAGCTGTATAATGGTACATAGTATAGAATGTGGTGAATAGTGGTACATAGTATAGAATGTGGTGTATAGTTATATATAGTATATAATATAGTGTATAGAGGTACATATTATAGAATGTGGTGTAGAGCTGTATAGTGGTAAATAGTAGAGAATATGTTTTATAGTGGTACATAGTATAGATTGTGGTGTAAAGCTTTATAATGGTACATAGTATATCATATGGTGTATAAAGGTACATAGTATAGAATATCGTGTATAGAGGTACATAGTCTAGAATATGGTGTATAGTATTACATAGTCTAGAATATGGTGTATAGTGGTACATAGTATAGAATGTGGTGTATAGTGGTATATACATAGTACAGAATATGGGGTAGAGCTGTATAGTTGTATATCGTATAGAATATGGTGTATAGTGGTACATTGTATAGAATATTGTTAATAGTGGTATATAGTATAGAATATGGTGTATATAGGTAAATAGTATAGAATATGGTGTATAGTGGTACATAGTATAGAATGTGGTGAAGAGCTGTATAATGGTATATAGTATAGTATGTGGTGTATAGTGGTACATAGTATAGGATATGGTGTATAGTGGTACATAGTATAGAATATGGTGTAGAGCTGTATAGTGGTACATAGTATAGAATGTGGTGTATAGTGCTACATACTATAGAATATGGTGTATAGTGGTACTTAGTATAGAATGTGGTCAATAGTAGTATTAAGTATAGAATATAGTGTAGACCTGTACAGTTGTACATAGTATAGAATGTGGTATAGAGCTGTATAGTGGTACATAGCATAAAATATACTGTAGAGGTTTATAGTGGTTCATAGTATAGAATATGGTGTATAGTGGTATATACATAGTACAGAATATGGGTTAGAGCTGTATAGTTGTATATCGTATAGAATATGGTGTATATTGGTACATTGTATAGAATATGGTTAATAGTGGTATATAGTATAGAATATGGTGTATAGAGGTAAATAGTATAGAATATGGTGTATAGTGGTACATAGTATAGAATGTGGTGAAGAGCTGTATAATGGTACATAGTATAGGATGTGGTGTATAGTGGTATATAGTATAGATTATGGTGTATAGAGGTACATAGTATAGAATATGGTGTATAGTAGTACATAGTCTAGAATGTGGAGTATAGTGTTATATAGTATAGAATGTGGTGTAGAGCTATATAGTGGTACATCGTATAGAATATGGTGTATAGTGGTACATAGTATAGAATATGGTGTATAGAGGTACATAGTATAGAATATGGGGTATAGTGGTACATAGTATAGAATGTGGTGTATAGTGGTACATAGTGGTACATAGTATAGAATGTGGTGTAGTGGTACATATGTAGAATGTGGTGTATAGTGGTGTATGGTGTAGAGCTGTATTGTGGTACATTGTATAGAATGTGGTGTATAGTAGAACATATTATAGAATACGGTGTAGAGCTGTATAGTGGTACATAGTATAGAATGTGGTGTAGAGCTGTATAGTGGTACATAGTATAGAATATGGTGTGTAGAGGTACATAGTATAGAATGTGTTGTAGAGCTGTATAGTGGTACATAGTATAGAATATGGTGTATAGTGGTACATAGTATAGAATATGGTGTTGAGCTGTATAGTGGTACATAGTATAGAATATGGTGTAGTGTTGTATAGTGGGACATAGTATAGAATATGGTGTAGAGCTGTATTGTGGTACATAGTATAGAATATGGTGTATAGTGGTACATAGTATAGAATATGGTCTATAGAGGTACATAGTATAAAATATGGTGTATAGTGGTACATAGTATGGAATACGGTGTATAGTGGTACATAGTATAGAATATGGTGAATTGTGGTACATTGTATAGAATATGGTGTATAGAGGTACAAAGTATAGAATATGGTGTATAGTGGTACATAGTATAGAATGTGGTATAGTGGTACATAGTATAGAATGTGGTGTATAGTTGTATATGGTTTAGAGCTGTATAGTGGTACATAGTATAGAATGTGGTGTATAGTAGTACATAGTATAGAATACGGTGTAGAGCTGTATAGTGGTACATAGTATAGAATGTGGTGTAGAGCTGTATAGTGGTTCATAGTATAGAATATGGTGTATAGTAGTACATAGTGTAGAATTTGCTGTAGAGCTGTATAGTGGTACATAGTATAGAATATGGTGTCTAGAGGTACATATTATAGAATGTGGTGTAGAGCTGTATAGTGGTAAATAGTATAGAATATGTTGTACAGTGGTACATAGTATAGATTGTGGTGTAAAGCTGTATAATGGTACATAGTATAAAATGTGGTGAATAGTGGTACATAGTATAGAATGTGGTGTATAGTGGTATATAGTATATAATATAGTGTATAGAGGTACATATTATAGAATGTGGTGTAGAGCTGTATAGTGGTACATAGTATAGAATATGGTGTGTAGAGGTACATAGTATAGAATGTGTTGTAGAGCTGTATAGTGGTACATAGTATAGAATATGGTGTATAGTGGTACATAGTATAGAATATGGTGTTGAGCTGTATAGTGGTACATAGTATAGAATATGGTGTAGTGTTGTATAGTGGGACATAGTATAGAATATGGTGTAGAGCTGTATTGTGGTACATAGTATAGAATATGGTGTATAGTGGTACATAGTATAGAATATGGTCTATAGAGGTACATAGTATAAAATATGGTGTATAGTGGTACATAGTATGGAATACGGTGTATAGTGGTACATAGTATAGAATATGGTGAATTGTGGTACATTGTATAGAATATGGTGTATAGAGGTACAAAGTATAGAATATGGTGTATAGTGGTACATAATATATAGAATGTGGTATAGTGGTACATAGTATAGAATGTGGTGTATAGTTGTATATGGTTTAGAGCTGTATAGTGGTACATAGTATAGAATATGGTGTATAGTAGTACATAGTATAGAATATGGTGAAGAGCTGTATAGTGGTACATAGTATAGAATATGGTGTAGTGTTGTATAGTGGTACATAGTATTGAAAATAGTGTAGAGCTGTATTGTGGTACATAGTATAGAATAAGGTGTATAGAGGTACATAGTATAGAAAATGGTGTATAGAGGTACATAGTATGGAATACGGTGTATAGTTGTACATAGTATAGAATATGGTGTATAGTGGTACATAGTATAGAATGTGGTGTATAATGGTACATAGTATAGAATTTGGTGGAGAGCTGTATAGTGGTACATAGTATAGAATATGGTGTATAGAGGTACATATTATAGAATGTGGTGAAGAGCTGTATAGTGGTAAATAGTATAGAATATGTTGTACAGTGGTACATAGTATAGATTGTGGTGTAAAGCTGTATAATGGTACATAGTATAGAATGTGGTGAATAGTGGTACATAAAATAGAATGTGGTGTATAGTGGTATATAGTATATAATATAGTGTATAGAGGTAAATATTATAGAATGTGGTGTAGAGCTGTATAGTGGTAAATAGTAGAGAATATGTTTTATAGTGGTACATAGTATAGATTGTGGTGTAAAGCTTTATAATGGTACATAGTATATCATATGGTGTATAAAGGTACATAGTATAGAATATCGTGTATAGAGGTACATAGTCTAGAATATGGTGTATAGTATTACATAGTCTAGAATATGGTGTATAGTGGTACATAGTATAGAATGTGGTGTATAGTGGTATATACATAGTACAGAATATGGGGTAGAGCTGTATAGTTGTATATCGTATAGAATATGGTGTATAGTGGTACATTGTATAGAATATTGTTAATAGTGGTATATAGTATAGAATATGGTGTATATAGGTAAATAGTATAGAATATGGTGTATAGTGGTACATAGTATAGAATGTGGTGAAGAGCTGTATAATGGTATATAGTATAGTATGTGGTGTATAGTGGTACATAGTATAGGATATGGTGTATAGTGGTACATAGTATAGAATATGGTGTAGAGCTGTATAGTGGTACATAGTATAGAATGTGGTGTATAGTGCTACATACTATAGAATATGGTGTATAGTGGTACTTAGTATAGAATGTGGTCAATAGTAGTATTAAGTATAGAATATAGTGTAGACCTGTACAGTTGTACATAGTATAGAATGTGGTATAGAGCTGTATAGTGGTACATAGCATAAAATATACTGTAGAGGTTTATAGTGGTTCATAGTATAGAATATGGTGTATAGTGGTATATACATAGTACAGAATATGGGGTAGAGCTGTATAGTTGTATATCGTATAGAATATGGTGTATATTGGTACATTGTATAGAATATGGTTAATAGTGGTATATAGTATAGAATATGGTGTATAGAGGTAAATAGTATAGAATATGGTGTATAGTGGTACATAGTATAGAATGTGGTGAAGAGCTGTATAATGGTACATAGTATAGGATGTGGTGTATAGTGGTATATAGTATAGATTATGGTGTATAGAGGTACATAGTATAGAATATGGTGTATAGTAGTACATAGTCTAGAATGTGGAGTATAGTGTTATATAGTATAGAATGTGGTGTAGAGCTATATAGTGGTACATCGTATAGAATATGGTGTATAGTGGTACATAGTATAGAATATGGTGTATAGAGGTACATAGTATAGAATATGGGGTATAGTGGTACATAGTATAGAATGTGGTGTATAGTGGTACATAGTGGTACATAGTATAGAATGTGGTGTAGTGGTACATATGTAGAATGTGGTGTATAGTGGTGTATGGTGTAGAGCTGTTTTGTGGTACATTGTATAGAATGTGGTGTATAGTAGAACATATTATAGAATACGGTGTAGAGCTGTATAGTGGTACATAGTATAGAATGTGGTGTAGAGCTGTATAGTGGTACATAGTATAGAATATGGTGTGTAGAGGTACATAGTATAGAATGTGTTGTAGAGCTGTATAGTGGTACATAGTTATAGAATATGGTGTATAGTGGTACATAGTATAGAATATGGTGTTGAGCTGTATAGTGGTACATAGTATAGAATATGGTTAGTGTTGTATAGTGGGACATAGTATAGAATATGGTGTAGAGCTGTATTGTGGTACATAGTATAGAATATGGTGTATAGTGGTACATAGTATAGAATATGGTCTATAGAGGTACATAGTATAAAATATGGTGTATAGTGGTACATAGTATGGAATACGGTGTATAGTGGTACATAGTATAGAATATGGTGAATTGTGGTACATTGTATAGAATATGGTGTATAGAGGTACAAAGTATAGAATATGGTGTATAGTGGTACATAGTATAGAATGTGGTATAGTGGTACATAGTATAGAATGTGGTGTATAGTTGTATATGGTTTAGAGCTGTATAGTGGTACATAGTATAGAATGTGGTGTATAGTAGTACATAGTATAGAATACGGTGTAGAGCTGTATAGTGGTACATAGTATAGAATGGGTGTAGAGCTGTATAGTGGTTCATAGTATAGAATATGGTGTATAGTAGTACATAGTGTAGAATTTGCTGTAGAGCTGTATAGTGGTACATAGTATAGAATATGGTGTCTAGAGGTACATATTATAGAAAGTGGTGTAGAGCTGTATAGTGGTAAATAGTATAGAATATGTTGTACAGTGGTACATAGTATAGATTGTGGTGTAAAGCTGTATAATGGTACATAGTATAGAATGTGGTGAATAGTGGTACATAGTATAGAATGTGGTGTATAGTGGTATATAGTATATAATATAGTGTATAGAGGTACATATTATAGAATGTGGTGTAGAGCTGTATAGTGGTACATAGTATAGAATATGGTGTGTAGAGGTACATAGTATAGAATGTGTTGTAGAGCTGTATAGTGGTACATAGTATAGAATATGGTGTATAGTGGTACATAGTATAGAATATGGTGTTGAGCTGTATAGTGGTACATAGTATAGAATATGGTGTAGTGTTGTATAGTGGGACATAGTATAGAATATGGTGTAGAGCTGTATTGTGGTACATAGTATAGAATTTGGTGTATAGTGGTACATAGTATAGAATATGGTCTATAGAGGTACATAGTATAAAATATGGTGTATAGTGGTACATAGTATGGAATACGGTGTATAGTGGTACATAGTATAGAATATGGTGAATTGTGGTACATTGTATAGAATATGGTGTATAGAGGTACAAAGTATAGAATATGGTGTATAGTGGTACATAATATATAGAATGTGGTATAGTGGTACATAGTATAGAATGTGGTGTATAGTTGTATATGGTTTAGAGCTGTATAGTGGTACATAGTATAGAATATGGTGTATAGTAGTACATAGTATAGAATATGGTGAAGAGCTGTATAGTGGTACATAGTATAGAATATGGTGTAGTGTTGTATAGTGGTACATAGTATTGAAAATAGTGTAGAGCTGTATTGTGGTACATAGTATAGAATAAGGTGTATAGAGGTACATAGTATAGAAAATGGTGTATAGAGGTACATAGTATGGAATACGGTGTATAGTTGTACATAGTATAGAATATGGTGTATAGTGGTACATAGTATAGAATGTGGTGTATAATGGTACATAGTATAGAATTTGGTGTAGAGCTGTATAGTGGTACATAGTATAGAATATGGTGTATAGAGGTACATATTATAGAATGTGGTGAAGAGCTGTATAGTGGTAAATAGTATAGAATATGTTGTACAGTGGTACATAGTATAGATTGTGGTGTAAAGCTGTATAATGGTACATAGTATAGAATGTGGTGAATAGTGGTACATAAAATAGAATGTGGTGTATAGTGGTATATAGTATATAATATAGTGTATAGAGGTAAATATTATAGAATGTGGTGTAGAGCTGTATAGTGGTAAATAGTAGAGAATATGTTTTATAGTGGTACATAGTATAGATTGTGGTGTAAAGCTTTATAATGGTACATAGTATAGAATGTGGTGTATAGTGGTACATAGTATAGAATATGGTGCAGAGCTGTATAGTGGTTCATAGTATAGAATATGGTGTATAGTGGTATATACATAGTACAGAATATGGGGTAGAGCTGTATAGTTGTATTTCGTATAGAATATGGTGTATAGTGGTACATTGTATAGAATATGGTTAATAGTGGTATATAGTATAGAATATGGTGTATAGAGGTAAATAGTATAGAATATGGTGTATAGTGGTACATAGTATAGAATGTGGTGAAGAGCTGTATAATGGTACATAGTATAGGATGTGGTGTATAGTGGTATATAGTATAGATTATGGTGTATAAAGCTACATAGTATAGAATATTGTGAATTGTAGTACATAGTCTAGAATGTGGAGTATAGTGGTATATAGTATAGAATGTGGTGTAGAGCTATATAGTGGTACATCGTATAGAATATGGTGTATAGTGGTACATAGTATAGAATATGGTGTATAGAGGTACATAGTATAGAATATGGGGTATAGTGGTACATAGTATAGAATGTGGTGTATAGTGGTACATAGTGGTACATAGTATAGAATGTGGTGTAGTGGTACATATGTAGAATGTGGTGTATCGTGGTGTATGGTGTAGAGCTGTATTGTGGTACATTGTATAGAATGTGGTGTATAGTAGTACATAGTATAGAATACGGTGTAGAGCTGTATTGTGGTACATAGTATAGAATATGGTGTATAGTGGTACATAGTATAGAATGTGGTGTATAATGGTACATAGTATAGAATTTGGTGTAGAGCTGTATAGTGGTACATAGTATAGAATATGGTGTATAGAGGTACATATTATAGAATGTGGTGAAGAGCTGTATAGTGGTAAATAGTATAGAATATGTTGTACAGTGGTACATAGTATAGATTGTGGTGTAAAGCTGTATAATGGTACATAGTATAGAATGTGGTGAATAGTGGTACATAAAATAGAATGTGGTGTATAGTGGAATATAGTATATAATATAGTGTATAGAGGTAAATATTATAGAATGTGGTGTAGAGCTGTATAGTGGTAAATAGTAGAGAATATGTTTTTTAGTGGTACATAGTATAGATTGTGGTGTAAAGCTTTATAATGGTACATAGTATAGAATGTGGTGTATAGTGGTACATAGTATAGAATATGGTGCAGAGCTGTATAGTGGTTCATAGTATAGAATATGGTGTATAGTGGTATATACATAGTACAGAATATGGGGTAGAGCTGTATAGTTGTATTTCGTATAGAATATGGTGTATAGTGGTACATTGTATAGAATATGGTTAATAGTGGTATATAGTATAGAATATGGTGTATAGAGGTAAATAGTATAGAATATGGTGTATAGTGGTACATAGTATAGAATGTGGTGAAGAGCTGTATAATGGTACATAGTATAGGATGTGGTGTATAGTGGTATATAGTATAGATTATGGTGTATAAAGCTACATAGTATAGAATATTGTGAATTGTTGTACATAGTCTAGAATGTGGAGTATAGTGGTATATAGTATAGAATGTGGTGTAGAGCTATATAGTGGTACATCGTATAGAATATGGTGTATAGTGGTACATAGTATAGAATATGGTGTATAGAGGTACATAGTATAGAATATGGGGTATAGTGGTACATAGTATAGAATGTGGTGTATAGTGGTACATAGTGGTACATAGTATAGAATGTGGTGTAGTGGTACATATGTAGAATGTGGTGTATCGTGGTGTATGGTGTAGAGCTGTATTGTGGTACATTGTATAGAATGTGGTGTATAGTAGTACATAGTATAGAATACGGTGTAGAGCTGTATTGTGGTACATAGTATAGAATATGGTGTATAGTGGTATATAGTATAGAATATGGTGTAGTGTTGTATAGTGGGACATAGTATAGAATATGGTGTATAGTAGTATATAGTATAGAATATGGTCTATAGAGGTACATAGTATAAAATATGGTGTATAGTGGTACATAGTAAGGAATACGGTGTATAGTGGTACATAGTATAGAATATGGTGTATAGTGGTGCATAGTATAGAATATGGTGTATAGAGGTACATAGTCCAGATAATGGTGTACAGTGGTACATAGTATAGAATGTGGTGTATAGTGGTACATAGTGGTACATAGTATAGAATGTGGTGTAGTGGTACATAGTATAGAATGTGGTGTATAGTGGTATATGGTGTAGAGCTGTATAGTGGTACATAGTATAGAATATGGTGTATAGTAGTACATAGTATAGAATATGGTGTAGAGCTGTATAGTGGTACATAGTATAGAATATGGTGTAGTGTTGTATAGTGGTACATAGTATAGAAAATAGTGTAGAGCTGTATTGTGGTACATAGTAAAGAATATGGTGTATAGATGTACATAGTATAGAAAATGGTGTATAGAGGTACATAGTATGGAATACGGTGTATAGTTGTACATAGTATAGAATATGGTGTATAGTGGTACATAGTATAGAATGTGGTGTATAGTAGTACATAGTATAGAATTTGGTATAGAGCTGTATAGTGGTACATAGTATAGAATATGGTGTATAGAGGTACATATTATAGAATGTGGTGTAGAGCTGTATAGTGGTAAATAGTATAGAATATGTTGTACAGTGGTACATAGTATAGACTGTGGTGTAAAGCTGTATAATGGTACATAGTATAGAATGTGGTGAATAGTGGTACATAGTATAGAATGTGGTGTATAGTGGTATATGGGTATATAATATAGTGTATAGAGGTACATATTATAGAATGTGGTGTAGAGCTGTATAGTGGTAAATAGAAGAGAATATGTTTTATAGTGGTACATAGTATAGATTGTGGTGTAAAGCTTTATAATGGTACATAGTATAGAATGTGGTGTATAGTGGTACATAGTATAGAATATGGTGTATAGTGGTACATAGTATAGAATGTGGTGTAGAGCTGTATAGTGGTACATAGTATAGAATATGGTGTAGTGTTGTATAGTGGTACATAGTATAGAAAATAGTGTAGAGCTGTATTGTGGTACATAGTATAGAATATGGTGTATAGAGGTACATAGTATAGAAAATGGTGTATAGAGGTACATAGTATGGAATACGATGTATAGTTGTACATAGTATAGAATATGGTGTATAGTGGTACATAGTATAGAATGTGGTGTATAGTAGTAAATAGTATAGAATTTGGTGTAGAGCTGTATAGTGGTACATAGTATAGAATATGGTGTATAGAGGTACATATTATAGAATGTGGTGTAGAGCTGTATAGTGGTAAATAGTATAGAATATGTTGTACAGTGGTACATAGTATAGATTGTGGTGTAAAGCTGTATAATGGTACATAGTATAGAATGTGGTGAATAGTGGTACATAGTATAGAATGTGGTGTATAGTGGTATATAGTATATAATATAGTGTATAGAGGTACATATTATAGAATGTGGTGTAGAGCTGTATAAGTGGTAAATAGTAGAGAATATGTTTTATAGTGATACATAGTATAGATTGTGGTGTAAAGCTTTATAATGGTACATAGTATATAATATGGTGTATAAAGGTACATAGTATAGAATATCGTGTATAGAGGTACATAGTCTAGAATATGGTGTATAGTATTACATAGTCTAGAATATGGTGTATAGTGGTACATAGTATAGAATGTGGTGTATAGTGGTACATAGTATAGAATGTGGTGTAGAGCAGAATAGTGGTACATAGTATAGAATATGGTGTATAGTGGTACATAGTATAGAATATGGTGTAGAGCTGTATAGTGGTACATAGTATAGAATGTTGTGTATAGTGCTACATACTATAGAATATTGTGTATAGAGGTACTTAGTATAGAATATGCTGTATAGTGGTACATAGCATAGAATATAGTGTAGAGGTTTATAGTGGTACATAGTATAGAATATGGTGTATAGTTGTAAATAGTATAGAATATGGTGTAGAGCTGTATAGTGGTTCATAGTATAGAATATGGTGTATAGTGGTATATACATAGTACAGAATATGGGGTAGAGCTGTATAGTTGTATATCGTATAGAATATGGTGTATAGTGGTACATTGTATAGAATATTGTTAATAGTGGTATATAGTATAGAATATGGTGTATATAGGTAAATAGTATAGAATATGGTGTATAGTGGTACATAGTATAGAATATGGTGTATAGTGGTACATAGTATAGAATGTGGTGTAGAGCTGTATAGTGGTACATAGTATAGAATGTGGTATATAGTGCTACATACTATAGAATATGGTGTATAGAGGTACTTAGTATAGAATGTGGTCTATAGTAGTATTAAGTATAGAATATAGTGTAGACCTGTACAGTTGTACATAGTATAGAATGTGGTATAGAGCTGTATAGTGGTACATAGCATAAAATATAGTGTAGAGGTTTATAGTGGTTCATAGTATAGAATATGGTGTATAGTGGTATATACATAGTACAGAATATGGGGTAGAGCTGTATAGTTGTATATCGTATAGAATATGGTGTATATTGGTACATTGTATAGAATATGGTTAATAGTGGTATATAGTATAGAATATGGTGTATAGAGGTAAATAGTATAGAATATGGTGTATAGTGGTACATAGTATAGAATGTGGTGAAGAGCTGTATAATGGTACATAGTATAGGATGTGGTGTATAGTGGTATATAGTATAGATTATGGTGTATAGAGGTACATAGTATAGAATATGGTGTATAGTAGTACATAGTCTAGAATGTGGAGTATAGTGTTATATAGTATAGAATGTGGTGTAGAGCTATATAGTGGTACATCGTATAGAATATGGTGTATAGTGGTACATAGTATAGAATATGGTGTATAGAGGTACATAGTATAGAATATGGGGTATAGTGGTACATAGTATAGAATGTGGTGTATAGTGGTACATAGTGGTACATAGTATAGAATGTGGTGTAGTGGTACATATGTAGAATGTGGTGTATAGTGGTGTATGGTGTAGAGCTGTATTGTGGTACATTGTATAGAATGTGGTGTATAGTAGAACATATTATAGAATACGGTGTAGAGCTGTATAGTGGTACATAGTATAGAATGTGGTGTAGAGCTGTATAGTGGTACATAGTATAGAATATGGTGTGTAGAGGTACATAGTATAGAATGTGTTGTAGAGCTGTATAGTGGTACATAGTATAGAATATGGTGTATAGTGGTACATAGTATAGAATATGGTGTTGAGCTGTATAGTGGTACATAGTATAGAATATGGTGTAGTGTTGTATAGTGGGACATAGTATAGAATATGGTGTAGAGCTGTATTGTGGTACATAGTATAGAATATGGTGTATAGTGGTACATAGTATAGAATATGGTCTATAGAGGTACATAGTATAAAATATGGTGTATAGTGGTACATAGTATGGAATACGGTGTATAGTGGTACATAGTATAGAATATGGTGAATTGTGGTACATTGTATAGAATATGGTGTATAGAGGTACAAAGTATAGAATATGGTGTATAGTGGTACATAGTATAGAATGTGGTATAGTGGTACATAGTATAGAATGTGTTGTATAGTTGTATATGGTTTAGAGCTGTATAGTGGTACATAGTATAGAATGTGGTGTATAGTAGTACATAGTATAGAATACGGTGTAGAGCTGTATAGTGGTACATAGTATAGAATGTGGTGTAGAGCTGTATAGTGGTTCATAGTATAGAATATGGTGTATAGTAGTACATAGTATAGAATGTGTTGTAGAGCTGTTTAGTGGTACATAGTATAGAATATGTTGTATAGTGTTAAATAGTATAGAATATGGTGTATAGTGGTACATAGTATAGAATGTGGTGAATAGTGGTACATAAAATAGAATGTGGTGTATAGTGGTATATAGTATATAATATAGTGTATAGAGGTAAATATTATAGATTGTGGTGTAGAGCTGTATAGTGGTAAATAGTAGAGAATATGTTTTATAGTGGTACATAGTATAGATTGTGGTGTAAAGCTTTATAATGGTACATAGTATAGAAAGTGGTGTATAGTGGTACATAGTATAGAATATGGTGTAGAGCTGTATAGTTGTTCATACTATAGAATATGGTGTATAGTGGTACATTGTACAGAATATGGGGTAGAGCTGTATAGTTGTATATCGTATAGAATATGGTGTATAGTGGTACATTGTATATAATATGGTTAATAGTGGTATATAGTATAGAATATGGTGTATAGAGGTAAATAGTATAGAATATGGTGTATAGTGGTACATAGTATAGAATGTGGTGAAGAGCTGTATAATGGTACATAGTATAGGATGTGGTGTATAGTGGTATATAGTATAGATTATGGTGTATAAAGGTACATAGTATAGAATATGGTGTATAGTAGTACATAGTCTAGAATGTGGAGTATAGTGGTATATAGTATAGAATGTGGTGTAGAGCTATATAGTGGTACATCGTATAGAATATGGTGTATAGTGGTACATAGTATAGAATATGGTGTATAGAGGTACATAGTATAGAATATGGGGTATAGTGGTACATAGTATAGAATGTGGTGTATAGTGGTACATAGTGGTACATAGTATAGAATGTGGTGTGGTGGTACATATGTAGAATATGGTGTATAGTGGTGTATGGTGTAGAGCTGTATTGTGGTACATTGTATAGAATGTGGTGTATAGTAGTACATAGTATAGAATACGGTGTAGAGCTGTATAGTGGTACATAGTATAGAATGTGGTGTAGAGCTGTATAGTGGTACATAGTATAGAATATGGTGTGTAGAGGTACATAGTATAGAATGTGTTGTAAAGCTATATAGTGGTACATAGTATAGAATATGGTGTAGTGGTACATAGTATAGAATATGGTGTAGTGTTGTATAGTGGGACATAGTATAGAATATGGTGTAGAGCTGTATATAGTATAGAATATGGTCTATAGAGGTACATAGTATAAAATATGGTGTATAGTGGTACATAGTATGGAATACGGTGTATATTGGTACATAGTATAGAATATGGTGTATTGTGGTACATTGTATAGAATATGGTGTATAGAGGTACAAAGTATAGAATATGGTGTATAGTGGTACATAGTATAGAATGTGGTATAGTGGTACATAGTATAGAATGTGGTGTATAGTTGTATATGGTTTAGAGCTGTATAGTGGTACATAGTAAGATATGTGGTGTATAGTAGTACATAGTATAGAATACGGTATAGAGTTGTATAGTGGTACATAGTATAGAATGTGGTGTAGAGCTGTATAGTGGTTCATAGTATAGAATATGGTGTATAGTAGTACATAGTATAGAATGTGTTGTAGAGCTGTTTAGTGGTACATAGTATAGAATATGTTGTATAGTGTTAAATAGTATAGAATATGGTGTATAGTGGTACATAGTATAGAATATGGTGTTGAGCTGTATAGTGGTACATAGTATAGAATATGGTGTAGTGTTGTATAGTGGTACAAAGTATAGAATATAGTGTAGAGCTGTATTGTGGAATACATATTATAGAATATGGTGTATAGTGGTACATAGTATAGCATATGGTATATAGAGGTACATAGTATAGAATTTGGTGTAGAGCTGTATAGTGGTGCATAGTATAGAGTATTGTGTATAGTGATACATAGCATAGAATATGGTGTAGAGCTGTATAGTGGTGCAGAGTGTAGAATATGCTGTATAGTGCTACATAGTATAGAATATGATATATAGTGTTATATAGTATAGAATGTGGTGTAGAGCTGTATAGTGGTACATAGTATAGAATATGGTGTATAGTGGTGCATAGTATAGAATATGGTGTATAGAGGTACATAGTCCAGATTATGGTGTACAGTGGTACATAGTATAGAATGTGGTGTATAGTGGTACATAGTGGTACATAGTATAGAATGTGGTGTAGTGGTACATAGTATAGAATGTGGTGTATAGTGGTATATGGTGTAGAGCTGTATAGTGGTACATAGTATAGAATGTGGTGTATAGTAGTACATAGTATAGAATACGGTGTAGAGCTGTATAGTGGTACATAGTATAGAATGTGGTGTAGAGCTGTATAGTGGTACATAGTATAAAATATGGTGTATAGTGGTACATAGTATAGAATATGGTGTATAGTAGTACATAGTATAGAATATGGTGTAGAGCTGTATAGTGGTACATAGTATAGAATATGGTGTAGTGTTGTATAGTGGTACATAGTATAGAAAATAGTGTAGAGCTGTATTGTGGTACATAGTATAGAATATGGTGTATAGAGGTACATAGTATAGAAAATGGTGTACAGAGGTACATAGTATGGAATACGGTGTATCGTTGTACATAGTATAGAATATGGTGTATAGTGGTACATAGTATAGAATGTGGTGTATAGTGGTACATAGTATAGAATTTGGTTTAGAGCTGTATAGTGGTACATAGTATAGAATATGGTGTATAGAGGTACATATTATAGAATGTGGTGTAGAGCTGTATAGTGGTAAATAGTATAGAATATGTTGTACAGTGGTACATAGTATAGATTGTGGTGTAAAGCTGTATAATGGTACATAGTATAGAATGTGGTGAATAGTGGTACATAGTATAGAATGTGGTGTATAGTGGTATATAGTATATAATATAGTGTATAGAGGTACATATTATAGAATGTGGTGTAGAGCTGTATAGTGGTAAATAGTAGAGAATATGTTTTATAGTGGTACATAGTATAGATTGTGGTGTAAAGCTTTATAATGGTACATAGTATAGAATGTGGTGTATAGTGGTACATAGTATAGAATGTAGTGTAGAGCTGTATAGTGGTAAATAGTATAGAATATGTTGTATAGTGGTACATAGTATATATTGTGGTGTAAAGCTTTATAATGGTACATAGTATAGAATGTGGTGTATAGTGGTACATAGTATATAATATGGTGTATAGAGGTACATGGTATAGAATATGGTGTATAGAGGTACATAGTCTAGAATATGGTGTATGGTATTACATAGTCTAGAATATGGTGTATAGTGGTTCATAGAATATGATGTATAGCGGTACATAGTATAGAATGTGGTGTAGAGCTGAATAGTGGTACATAGTATAGAATATGGTGTATAGTGGTACATAGTATAGAATGTGGTGTAGAGATGTATAGTGGTACATAGTATAGAATGTGGTGTATAGTGCAACATACTATAGAATATGGTGTATAGAGGTACTTAGTATAGAATGTGGTCTATAGTAGTTTATAGTATAGAATATGGTGTAGAGCTGTACAGTTGTACATAGTATAGAATGTGGTATAGAGCTGTATAGTGGTACATAGCATAGAATATAGTGTAGAGGTTTATAGTGGTACATAGTATAGAATATGGTGTATAGTGGTAAATAGTATAGAATATGGTGTAGAGCTGTATAGTGGTTCATAGTATAGAATATGGTGTATAGTGGTATATACATTGTACAGAATATGGGGTAGAGCTGTAAAGTTGTATATCGTATAGAATATGGTGTATAGAGGTAAATAGTATAGATTAGGGTGTATAGTGTTAAATAGTATAGAATGTGGTGAAGAGCTGTATAATGGTACATAGTTAAGGATGTGGTGCATAGTAGTACATAGTCTAGAATGTGGTGAATAGTGGTATAAATTATAGAATGTGGTATAGAGCTGAATAGTGGTACATCGTATAGAATATGGTGTATACCATATACACCACTATACAGCTCTACACCATATTCTATGCTATATATCACTATACACAATATTCTATACTATGCACCACTATACAGCTCTACACCAAATTCTATACTATGTACCTCTATATAATATATTCTATACTATGTACCACTATACACCATATTCTATAATATGTACCACAATACAGCTCTACACCATATTCTATACTATGTACCACTATACAAGACTACACCATATTCTATACTATGTACCACTATACACCATATTCTATACTATGTACCACTATACAGCTCTACAACACATTCTATACTATGTACTACTATACACCATATTCTATACTACGTAGCACTATACAGCTCTACACCAAATTCTATACTATGTAACACTATACACCACATACTATACTATGTACCACTATACACCATATTCTATACTATGTACCTCTATACACCATATTCTATACAATGTACCATAATACACCATATTCTATACTATGTACCACTATACACCGTATTCCATTCTATGTACCACTATACACCATATTCTATACTATGTACCTCTATACACCATATTCTATACTATGTACCACTATACAGCTCTACAACACATTCTATACTATGTACTACTATACACCATATTCTATACTACGTAGCACTATACAGCTCTACACCAAATTCTATACTATGTAACACTATACACCACATACTATACTATGTACCACTATACACCATATTCTATACTATGTACCTCTATACACCATATTCTATACAATGTACCATAATACACCATATTCTATACTATGTACCACTATACACCGTATTCCATTCTATGTACCACTATACACCATATTCTATACTATGTACCTCTATACACCATATTCTATACTATGTACCACAATACAGCTCTACACCATATTCTATACTATGTACCACTATACACCATATTCTATACTATGTACCACTATACACCATATTCTATACTATGTACCTCTATACACCATTTTCTATACTATGTACCACTATACAGCTCAACACCACAATCGATACTTAGTACCACTATACAGCTCTACACCACATTCTATACTATGTACCACTATACACCATATTCTATACTATGTACCACTATACACCATATTCTATACTATGTACCATTATACAGCTTTACACCACAATCAATACTATGTACCACTATACAACATATTCTATACTATTTACCACTATACAGCTCTACACCACATTCTATACTATGTACCTCTATACACCATATTCTATACTATGTACCACTATACACCATTTTCTATTCTTTGTACCTCTATATACCATATTCTATACAATGTACCACAATACACCATATTCTATACTATGTACCACTATACACCGTATTCCCTACTATGTACCACTATACACCACTTTCTATACTATGTACCTCTATACACTATATTCTATACTATGAACCACTATACACCATATTCTATACTATGTACCTCTATACACCATAATCTATACTATATACCACTATACACCACATCCTATACTATGTACCATTATACAGCTCTTCACCAAATTCTTAACTATGTACCACTATATACCATATTCTATACTATGTGCCTCCATACAATACAGCTCCACACTATATTCTTTATTATGTACAACTATACAACACTACAACATATTCTATACCATGTACCACTATACAGCTCTACACCAAATTCTATACTATGTACTGCTATACACCATATTCTATACTATGTACCACTATACACCATATTCTATACTATGTAACACTATACAGCTCTACACCATGTACCACTATAGACCACATTCTATACTATGTACCACTACACCACATTCTATACTATGTACCACTATGTACCACTAGACACCACATTCTATACTATGTACCACTGTACACCATATTCTATACTATGTACCTCTATACACAATATTCTATACTATATAGCACTATACACCTTATTCTATACGATGTACCACTATATAGCTCTACACCACATTCTATACTATATAACACTATACTCCACATTCTAGACTATGTACTACTATACACCATATTCTATACTATGTACCTCTATACACCATAATCTATACTATATACCACTATACACCACATCCTATACTATGTACCATTATACAGCTCTTCACCAAATTCTTAACTATGTACCACTATATACCATATTCTATACTATGTGCCTCCATACACTATATTCTATACTATGTACCACTATACACCACATTCTATACTATGTACCACTATACTCCATATTCTATACTATGTACCTCTATACACCATTTTCTATACTATGTACCACTATACAGCTCTACACCACAATTGATACTATGTACCACTATACAGCTCTACACCACATTCTATACTATGTACCACTATACACCATATTCTATACTATGTACCACTATACATCACATTCTATACTATGTACCATTATACAGCTTTACACCACAATCTATACTATGTACCACAATACAACATATTCTATACTATTTACCACTATACAGCTCTACACCACATTCTATACTATGTACCTCTATACACCATATTCTATACTATGTACCACTATACAGCTCTACACCAAATTCTTAACTATGTACCACTATACACCATATTCTATACTATTTACCACTACACCACATTCTATACTATGTACCAATATGTACCACTATACACCACATTCTATACTATGTACCACTATACCCCATAATCTATACTTTGTACCTCTAGACACCATATTCTATACTATGTACCACTATACACCATATCCTATACGATGTACCACTATACAGCTCTACACCACATTCTATACTATATACCACTATACACCACATTCTAGACTATGTACTACTATACACCACATCCTATACTATGTACCATTATACAGCTCTTCACCACATTCTATACTATGTACCACTATACACCATAATCTATACTATTTACCTCTATACACCATATTCTCTACTATATACCACTATTAACCATATTCTATACAATGTACCACTATACACCATATTCTATACGATATACAACTATACAGCTCTACCCGATATTCTGTACTATGTATATACCACTATACACCATATTCTTTATTATGAACCACAATACAGCTCTACTCCATATTCTATACTATTTACCACTATACACCATATTCTATACTATGTACCACTATAAACCTCTACACTATATTCTATGCTATGTACAACTATACAGCTGTATACCACACTCTATACTATGTACAACTGTACAGCTCTACACCATATTCTATACTATATACTACTATAGACCACATTCTATACCAAGTACCTCTATACACCATATTCTATAGTATGTGGCACTATACACAACATTCTATACTATGTACCACTATACACCATATTATATACTATGTACCACTATACACCAACATTCTATACTATGTACCATTATATACCATATTCTATACTATGTGCCTCCATACACTATATTCTATACTATGTACCACTATACACCACATTCTATACTATGTACCACTATACTCCATATTCTATACTATGTACCTCTATACACCATTTTCTATACAATGTACCACTATACAGCTCTACACCTCAATCGATACTATGTACCACTATACAGCTCTACACCTCATTCTATACTATGTACTGCTATACACCATATTCGATACTATGTACCACTATACCCCATATTCTATACTATGTACCACTATACACCACATTCTATACTATGTACCATTATACAGTTTTACACCACAATCTATACTATGTACCACTATACAACATATTCTATACTATTTACCACTATACAGCTCTAAACCACATTCTATACTATGTACCTCTATACACCATATTCTATACTATGTACCACTATACAGCTCTACACCAAATTCTTAACTATGTACCACTATACACCACATTCTATACTATGAACCACTATACACCATATTCTATACTTTGTACCTCTATATACCATATTCTATACAATGTACCAC
Organism: Taudactylus pleione; assembly: GCA_031769625.1. Classification (NCBI taxonomy): domain Eukaryota; kingdom Metazoa; phylum Chordata; class Amphibia; order Anura; family Myobatrachidae; genus Taudactylus; species Taudactylus pleione. Next base: position 11,043 of record JAUIMM010001969.1, on the reverse strand, counting down.
AATACACCATATTCTATACTATGTACCACTATACACCGTATTCCATACTATGTACCACTATACACCATATTCTATACTATGTACCACTATACACCATATTCTATACTATGTACCACAATACAGCTCTGCAGTATATTCTATACTATGTACCACTATACAGCTCTACACCATATTCTATACTATGAACTACTATACACCATATTCTATACTATGTACCACTATACACCATATTCTATACTATGTACCACTATACAGCTCTACACCACATTCTATACTATGTACCACTATACAGCTCTACACTGTATTCTATACTATGTACTACTATACACCACATTCTATACTATGTACCACTACACAGCTCTACACCATATACCACTATACACCACATTCTATACTATGTACCACTACACCACATTCTATACTATGTACCACTATGTACCACTATACACCACATTCTATACTATGTACCACTGTACACCATAATCTGTACTATGTACCTCTATACACCATATTCTATACTATGTACCACTATACACCATATTCTATAATATGTACAACAATACAACTCTACACCATTTTCTATACTATGTACCACTATACAACACTACACCATATTCTATACTATGTACCACTATACACCATATTCTATACTATGTACCACTGTACACCATATTCTATACTATGTACCACTATACAGCTCTACACCACATTCTATACTATGTACCACTAAACAGCTTTACACCAAATTCCATACAATGTACCACTATACACCACATTCTATACTATGTACCACTATACACCATATTCTATACTGTATACCACTATACACGATATTCTATACTATGTTCCACAATACAGCTCTACACCATAATCTATACTATGTACCACTATACAAGACTACACCATATTCTATACTATGTACCACTATACATCTGCTAACCACATTCTATACTATTTACCACATTACACCAAATTCTATACTATGTACCACTATACACCATATTCTATTCTATGTACCTCTATACACCATTTTCTATACTATATACCACTATACACCATACTCTATACTATGTACCACTATGCTCTACACCACATTCTATGCTCTCTACCACTATACACCATATTCTATACAATGTACCAATATACAACACAGTCTAGACTATATACCACTATACAGCTCTACCCCATATTCTATACTATGTGCCACTATACACCACATTCTTTACTATGTACTATACACCATAATCTATACTATGTACCACTATACACCATATTCTATACTATGTACCACTATACAGCTCTACACCATATTATATAATATATACCACTATACACCATATTCTATACTATGTTCCACTATAAAACCACATTCTATACTATGTACCACTATACACCACATTCTGTACTATGCACCACTATACACCATATTCTGTACTATGTAACACTATACATCATATTCTATACCATATACCACTATACAGCTCTACACCATATTCTATACTATGTACCACTATACAACATATTCTATACCAGAACCATAACTAGACTTTTTGGTGCCCTGTGCCAGAAAGTTCATTGGTGGCCTCCTCATTTTTCAAAGGACATAATGCACTCAAAAAAGGGCAAAGGTTTCATGGGGAAGGGCCAGGTAAAGTATAGGAGGGGCCAGGAGATGCTGGGGATGAAATAAGAGGAAGCTACAAACAAGAATGATAATAAAAAGAAATTTGGTAGGCCCAACCAGCGCCCCATGACCTGTGGTGCAGTGTGCGATGGCATCGGCAGCACTACCCTAGCTACGGCCCTGTTCTATATTAGGTACCACTATACACCATATTCTATACTATGTACCATTATACACCATATTCAATACTATGTACCACTATACACCATATTCTATACTATATACCACAATACACCATATTCTATACTATGTACCATTATACACCATATTCTATACTATGTATCACTATACATTATATTCTATACTATGTACCACTATAAACCTCTACACTATATTCTATGCTATGTACCACTATACAGCTCTATACCACATTCTATACTATGTATAACTGTACAGCTCTACACCATATTCTATACTATAAACTACTATAGACCACATTCTATACTAAGTACCACTATACACCATATTCTATACTATGTACCACTATTCAGCTCTACACCACATTCTATACTATGTACCGCTATACATCATATTCTATGTACCACTATACACCATATTCTAGACTATGTAACACTATACACCATATTCTAGACGATGTACATCTATACACCATATTATATACTATGTACCACTATACACCACATTCTATTCTATGTACCACTATACAACACATTCAATACTATGTACCATTATACAGCTTTACACCACAATCTATACTATGTACCACTATGCAACATATTCTATACTATTTAGCACTATACAGCTCTACACCAAATTCTATACTATGTACCTCTGTACACCATATTCTATACTATGTACCACTATACTCCATATTCTATACTTTGTACCTCTATACAACATATTCTATACAATGTACCACAAAACACCATATTCTATACTATGTACCACTATACACCGTATTCCATACTATGTACCACTATACACCATATTCTATACTATGTACCTCTCTACACCATATTCTATACTACGTACCACTAAACACCATATTCTATAATATGTACCACAATACAGCTCTACACCATATTCTATACTATGTACCACTGTACAGCTCTACATCAATTTCTATACTATGTACTTCTATAAACCATATTCTATACTATGTACCACTATACACCATATTCTATACTATGTACCACTATAAGGCTCTACACCACATTCTATACTATGTACCACTATACAGCTCTACACCGTATTCTGTACTATATAATACTGTACACCACATTCTATGCTATGTACCACGAAACAGCTCTACACCATATACCACTATACACCACATTCTATAATATGTACCACTATGTACCACTATATACCACATTCTATACTATGTACCACTATACAGCTCTACACCATAATCTATACTATGTACCACTATACACCACATTCTAGAATATGTACTACTATACACCATATTCAATATTATGTTCCTCTATACACCATATTCTATACTATATACCACTATACACCACATCCTATACTATGTACCAGTATTCAGCTCTACACCATAATCTATACTATGTACCACTATACACCACATTCTAGACTATGTACTACTATACACCATATTCAATATTATGTTCCTCTATACACCATATTCTATACTATATACCACTATACACCACATCCTATACTATGTACCATTATACAGCTCTTCACCACATTCTATACTATGTACCACTATACACCATATTCTATACTATTTACCTCTATATACCATATTCTATACTATATACCACTATTAACCATATTCTATACAATGTACCACTATACACCATATTCTATACGATATACAACTATACAGCTCTACCCCATATTTTATACTATGTATTTACCACTATACACCATATTCTATAATATGAACCACTATACAGCTCTACACCATATTCTATACTATTTACCACTATACACCATATTCTATACTATGTACCACTATAAACCTCTACACTATATTCTATGCTATGTACCACTATACAGCTCTATACCACATTCTATACTATGTATAACTGTACAGCTCTACACCATATTCTATACTATAAACTACTATAGACCACATTCTATACTAAGTACCACTATACACCATATTCTATACTATGTACCACTATACAGCTCTACACCACATTCTATACTATGTACCACTATACACCATATTCTATACTATGTACCACTATTCAGCTCTACAACCACATTCTATACTATGTACCGCTATACATCATATTCTATGTACCACTATACACCATATTCTAGACTATGTAACACTATACACCATATTCTAGACGATGTACATCTATACACCATATTATATACTATGTACCACTATACACCACATTCTATTCTATGTACCACTATACACCACATTCTATACTATGTACCATTATACAGCTTTACACCACAATCTATACTATGTACCACTATGCAACATATTCTATACTATTTAGCACTATACAGCTCTACACCAAATTCTATACTATGTACCTCTGTACACCATATTCTATACTATGTACCACTATACACCATATTCTATACTTTGTACCTCTATACAACATATTCTATACAATGTACCACAATACACCATATTCTATACTATGTACCACTATACACCGTATTCCATACTATGTACCACTATACACCATATTCTATACTATGTACCTCTCTACACCATATTCTATACTACGTACCACTAAACACCATATTCTATAATATGTACACAATACAGCTCTACACCATATTCTATACTATGTACCACTGTACAGCTCTACATCAATTTCTATACTATGTACTTCTATAAACCATATTCTATACTATGTACCACTATACACCATATTCTATACTATGTACCACTATAAGGCTCTACACCACATTCTATACTATGTACCACTATACAGCTCTACACCGTATTCTGTACTATATAATACTGTACACCACATTCTATGCTATGTACCACGAAACAGCTCTACACCATATACCACTATACACCACATTCTATAATATGTACCACTATGTACCACTATACACCACATTCTATACTATGTACCACTGTACACCATATTCTATACTATGTACCTCTATACACAATATTCTATACTATATAGCACTATACATCTTATTCTATACGATGTACCACTATACAGCTCTACACCACATTCTATACTACATACCACTATACACCATATTCTATACTATGTAGCACTATACACCATATTCTATACTCCGTACAACTATACAACTCTACTCCATATTCTATGATATGTATCACTATACACAATACTCTATACTATGCACCACTATACAGCTCTACACCAAATTATATACTATGTACCTCTATATACCATATTCTATACTATGTACCACTATCCACCATATTCTTTACTATGTACCACAATACAGCTCTACACCATATTCTATACTATGTACCACTATACACCATATTCTATACTATGTACCACTATACACTATATTCTATACTATGTACCACTATACTGCTCTACAACATATTCTATACTATGTACCACTATACACCATATTCTATACTATGTACCACTATACACCTTATTCCATACTATGTACCACTATACACCATATTCTATACTATGTACCTCTATACACCATATTCTATACTATGTACAACTAAACACCATATTCTATACTATGTACCACAATACAGATCTACACCATATTCTATACTATGTACCACTATACACCATATTCTATACTATGTACCATTATACACCATATTCTATAGTATTTCCCACTATACAGCTCTACAACACATTCTATACTATGTACCTCTATACACCATATTCAATACTATGTACCACTATACAGCTCTAGACCACATTCTATACTATGTACCACTATACAGCTCTACACCATTCACCACTATACACCACATTCTATACTATGTACCACTACACCACCTTCTATACTATGTACCACTTTGTACCACTATACACCACATTCTATACTATGTACTACTATACCCCATATTCTATACTATGTACCTCTATATACCATATTCTATACTATATACCACTATACACCATATTCTATATGATGTACCACTATTCAGCTCTACACCACATTCTATAATATATACCACTATTCCCCACATTCTAGACTATGTACTACTATGCACCACATCCTATACTATGTACCATTATACAGCTCTTCACCACATTCTATACTATGTACCACTATACACCATAATCTATACTATTTACCTCTATACACCATATTCTATACGATATACAACTATGCAGCCCTACCCAATATTCTGTACTATGTATATACCACTATACACCATATTCTCTACTATGAATCACTATACAGCTCTACACCCTATTTTATACTATTTACCACTATACACCATATTCTATATTATGTACCACTATAAACCTCAACACTATATTCTATGCTATGTACCACTATACAGCTCTATACCACATTCTATACTATGTACAACTGTACAGCTCTACACCATATTCTATACTATATACTGCTATAGACCACAATCTATACTAAGTACCTCTATACACCATATTCTATAGTATGTTGCACTATACACCACATTCTACACTATGTACAACTATACATCTCTACACCACATTCTATACTATGTACCACTATTCACCATATTCTATACTATGTACTACTATTCAGCTCTACACCACATTCTATACTATGTACCGCTATACATCATAATCTATGTACCACTATACACCATATTCTAGACTATGTAATACTATACACCATATTCTAGACTATGTACCTCTATACACCATATTCTATACTATGTACCTCTATACACCATATTATATACTATGTACCACTATACACCACATTCTATACTATGTACCTCTATACACCATATTCTATACTATGTACCACTATACACCACATTCTATACTATGTACCATTATTACGCTTTACACCACAATAAATACTATGAACCACTATACAACATATTCTATACTATTTACCACTATACAGCTCTACACCACATTCTATACTATGTACCACTATACACCATATACTATACTATGTACCACTATACACCACATTCTATACTATGTACCATTATACAGCTTTACACCACAATCTTTACTATCTACCACTGTAAAACATATTCTCTACTATTTACCACTATACAGCTCTACACCATATTCTATAATATGTACCTCTATACACTATATTCTATACTATATACCACTATACACCACATTCTATACTATGTAACACTGTACACCACATTCTATACTATGTACCATTATACAGCTTTACACCACAATCTATACTATGTACCACTATACAGCATATTCTATACTATTTACCACTATACAGCTCTACACCACATTCTATAATATGTACCTCTATACACCATATTCTATACTATGTACCACTATACAGCTCTACACCAAATTCTATACTATGTACCACTATACACCACATTCTATACTATGTACCACTATACACCATATTCTATACTTTGTACCTCTATATACCATATTCTATACAATGTACCACAATACACAATATTCTATACTATGTACAACTATACACTGTATTCCATACTATGTACCTCTATACACCATTTTCTATACTATGTACCACAATACAGCTCTACACTATTTTCTATACTATGTACCACTATACAACACTACACCATATTCTATACTATGTACCACTATACAGCTCTACACCATATTCTATACTATGTACTACTATACACCATATTCTGTACTATGTACCACTATATACCATATTTTATACTATGTACCACTATACAGCTCTACACCACATTCTATACTATGTACCACTATACAGCTCTACACTGTATTCTATACTATGTACTACTATACACCACATTCTATACTATGTACCACTATACAGCTCTACACCATATACCACTATACACCACATTCTAAACTATGTACCCTACACCCTACATCACCGACATTCTATACTATGTACCACTATGTACCACTATACACCACATTCTATACTAGGTACCACTGTACACCATAATCTGGACTATGTACCTCTATACACCATATTCTATACTATGTACCACTATACACCATATTCTATACTATGTACCACGATACAGCTCTACACCACATTCTATACTATATAACATTATATATCATATTCTATACTATGTAGCACTATACACCATATTCTACACTCTGCACCACTATACAGCTCTACACCATATTCTATGCTATGTATCACTATACACAATACTATATACTATGCACCACTATACAGCTCTACACCAAATTCTATACTATGTACCTCTATATACCATATTCTATACTATGTACCACTATACACCATATTCTATAATATGTACCACAATACAGCTCTACACTATATTCTATACTTTGTACCACTATACAACACTACACCATATTCTATACTATGTACCACTATACAGCTCAACACCATATTCTATACTATGTACCACTATACACCAAATTCTATACTATTTACCACTATACAACATATTCTATACTATGTACCACTATACAGCTCTACAACACATTCTAAACTATGTACTACTATACACCATATTCTATACTATGTACCACTATACAGCTCTACACCACATTCTATACTATGTACCACTATACAGCTCTACACCGTATTCTAAACTATGTACTACTATACACCACATTCTATACTATGTACCACTATACAGCTCTAAACCATATACAACTATACACCACATTCTATACTATGTACCACTATACCACATTCTATACTATGTACCACTATACACCATATTCTATACTATGTACCACTATTCAGCTCTACACCACATTCTATACTATGTACCGCTATACATCATATTCTATGTACCACTATACACCATATTCTAGACTATGTAACACTATACACCATATTCTAGACGATGTACCTCTATACACCATATTCTATACTATGTACATCTATACACCATATTATATACTATGTACCACTATACACCACATTCTATTCTATGTACCACTATACACCACATTCTATACTATGTACCATTATACAGCTTTACACCACAATCTATACTATGTACCACTATGCAACATATTCTATACTATTTAGCACTATACAGCTCTACACCAAATTCTATACTATGTACCTCTATACACCATATTCTATACTATGTACCACTATACACCATATTCTATACTTTGTACCTCTATACAACATATTCTATACAATGTACCACAATACACCATATTCTATACTATGTACCACTATACACCGTATTCCATACTATGTACCACTATACACCATATTCTATACTATGTACCTCTCCACACCATATTCTATACTACGTACCACTAAACACCATATTCTATAATATGTACCACAATACAGCTCTACACCATATTCTATACTATGTACCACTGTACAGCTCTACATCAATTTCTAAACTATGTACTTCTATAAACCATATTCTATACTATGTACCACTATACAACATATTCTATACTATGTACCACTATACAGCTCTACACCACATTCTATACTATGTACCACTATACAGCTCTACACCGTATTCTGTACTATATAATACTGTACACCACATTCTATGCTATGTACCACTATACAGCTCTACACCATATACCACTATACACCACATTCTATAATATGTACCACTACACCACATTCTATACTATGTACCACTATGTACCACTATACACCACATTCTATACTATGTACCACTGTACACCATATTCTATACTATGTACCTCTATACACAATATTCTATACTATATAGCACTATACACCTTATTCTATACGATGTACCACTATACAGCTCTACACCACATTCTATACTACATACCACTATACACCATATTCTATACTATGTAGCACTATACACCATATTCTATACTCCGTACAACTATACAACTCTACTCCATATTCTATGATATGTATCACTATACACAATACTCTATACTATGCACCACTATACAGCTCTACACCAAATTATATACTATGTACCTCTATATACCATATTCTATACTATGTACCACTATCCACCATATTCTTTACTATGTACCACAATACAGCTCTACACCATATTCTATACTATGTACCACTATACACCATATTCTATACTATGTACCACTATACACTATATTCTATACTATGTACCACTATACTGCTCTACAACATATTCTATACTATGTACCACTATACACCATATTCTATACTATGTACCACTATACAGCTCTACACCAAATTCTAAACTATGCACCACTATGTAGCTCTACACCAAATTCTATACTATGTACCACTTTACACCATATTCTATACTATGTACCACTATACACCTTATTCCATACTATGTACCACTATATACCATATTCTATACTATGTACCTCTATACACCATATTCTATACTATGTACAACTAAACACCATATTCTATACTATGTACCACAATACAGATCTACACCATATTCTATACTATGTACCACTATACACCATATTCTATACTATGTACCATTATACACCATATTCTATAGTATTTACCACTATACAGCTCTACAACACATTCTATACTATGTACCTCTATACACCATATTCAATACTATGTACCACTATACAGCTCTAGAACACATTCTATACTATGTACCACTATACAGCTCTACACCATTCACCACTATACACCACATTCTATACTATGTACCACTACACCACCTTCTATACTAGGTACCACTTTGTACCACTATACACCACATTCTATACTATGTACTACTATACCCCATATTCTATACTATGTACCTCTATATACCATATTCTATACTATATACCACTATACACCATATTCTATATGATGTACCACTATTCAGCTCTACACCACATTCTATAATATATACCACTATTCCCCACATTCTAGACTATGTACTACTATGCACCACATCCTATGCTATGTACCACTATACACCATATTCTATACTTTGTACCTCTATATACCATATTCTATACAAAGTATCACAATACACCATATTCTATACTATGTACAACTATACACTGTATTCCATACTATGTACCTCTATACACCATTTTCTATACTATGTACCACAATACAGCTCTACACTATTTTCTATACTATGTACCACTATACAACACTACACCATATTCTATACTATGTACCACTATACAGCTCTACACCATATTCTATACTATGTACCACTATACAGCTCTACACCATATTCTATACTATGTACTACTATACACCATATTCTATACTATGTACCACTATACACCATATATTATACTATGTACCACTATACAGCTCTACACCACATTCTATACTATGTACCACTATAC
>JAUIMM010001968.1:272500-327296 GCA_031769625.1 Taudactylus pleione | reverse complement strand
AAATCAGCCTTCAGTTATATCTATTGGCACCTATGTTCAAAATATTGGTATCAATTGCACAAGATGAAATCTGCTCTATGCAATGCAATCTTGAAGAACCTTAAGATGACCATAAACACAACAATTGTAATTGAAAAAAGTACATTTACCAGAAAAGATTTGAAATTTGCTGTATATCAATTTCCATCCTCAACCAGACACCAAAAATGTGTATAACATAACTTAACCAAGTGGCTCCATAGCTTTAAATGCTCTTTTTAAAGTTAAACAATTGGAAATCTCTTATATTTATTTTATAATGATGGTGAATAACCATGCTGGGAGTTTCAGTTTGAAGGAAATTGGTCCAATAAAAGAAAACACAAATGTTTTCAAATATGCTCTTGAAACCATTCAATAGGTTAGACTGAATGCGATATGTGTCTTTCCAATTTGGCTATACAAGTGTGTATTCATCATCTTCTCATTTAGCATACTAAAGCAGACTATTGCAATATAGGTTGCTGCAAATTAAGTTTTAGCAGCAGTAACAATAATGACACAGTAGGCCCCAGTGAGATTTGAACTCACGACCCCTGGTTTACAAGACCAGTGCTCTAACCCCTGAGCTATGGAGCCACTTGGTTAAGTTACTATATACACATTTTGGTGTCTGGTTGAGGATGGAAATTGATATACAGCAAATTTCAAATCTTTTCTGGTAAATGTACTTTTTTTCAATTACAATTGTTTGTGTTTATGGTCATCTTAAGGTTCTTCAAGATTGCATCAAGACAGTCACATAAAATTGGCAAAGTAGTTGTAGTCATCTATAATGGACTAGGAATGTATTACTTTACTTCTTAACGAGCTGTAGGAGAGAGTCCAGGTTAACATAAAACAAAAGATTTTTATCCTCCTGCCTTATAAAGGAACACTTCAACTTTGGTTTTCATTATACTTTAGCACTAATATGACAATTAAAAATGTAGGCTTATGTATACTGTTTTCATTCTCTTGGTTCTATTTATTGTGATGTTGAATCCTTTTCAAATAGCCTATTCAGATATATATATGCAATATCTATAATTGAGGCATACCTGGGAGACCACTTTGAATCAAATTATTTAAATGCATTTTAAAATGAGCTGTTTTATGTTATTGTGGTTGTGTACATAATAGAGATCCAAAATTGGTCATACTTTCCATGGCTTTCCAACTTTAGGATCCATAGGGGTAGAATTATTTCAAAATGTTATAGCCGGACATCTTTATAGAGTTATTTGTAGTCATTAGTGGTCATTACCCTGAGTGTGCTTGCACGTGTAGAGTATATATGCTTACATGTTCAAATCAGCCTTCAGTTATATCTATTGGCACCTATGTTCAAAATATTGGTATCAATTGCACAAGATGAAATCTGCTCTATGCAATGCAATCTTGAAGAACCTTAAGATGACCATAAACACAACAATTGTAATTGAAAAAAGTACATTTACCAGAAAAGATTTGAAATTTGCTGTATATCAATTTCCATCCTCAACCAGACACCAAAATGTGTATAACATAAATTAACCAAGTGGCTCCATAGCTTTAAATGCTCTTTTTAAAGTTAAACAATTGGAAATCTCTTATATTTATTTTATGATGATGGTGAATAACCATGCTGGGAGTTTTCAGTTTGAAGGAAATTGGTCCAATAAATGAAAACACAATTGTTTTCAAATATGCTCTTGAAACCAGTCAATAGGTTAGACTGAATGCGATATGTGTCTTTCCAATTTGGATATACAAGTGTGTGTATTCATCATCTTCTCATTTAGCATACTAAAAAGCAGACTATTGCAATATAGGTTGCTGCAAATTAAGTTTTAGCAGCAGTAACAATAATGACACATTAGGCCCCAGTGAGATTTGAACTCACGACCCCTGGTTTACAAGACCAGTGCACTCACCCCTGAGCTATGGAGCCACTTGGTTAAGTTTAATTTATACACATTTTGGTGTCTGGTTGAGGATGGAAATTGATATACAGCAAATTTCAAAACTTTTCTGGTAAATGTACTTTTTTCAATTACAATTGTTGTGTTTTATGGTCATCTTAAGGTTCTTCAAGATTGCATCAAGACAGTCACATAAAATTGGCAAAGTAGTTGTAGTCATCTATAATGGACTAGGAATGTATTACTTTACTTCTTAACGAGCTGTAGGAGAGAGGCCAGGTTAACATAAAACAAAACATTTAATCCTCCTGCCTTATAAAGGAACACTTCAACTTTGGTTTTCATTATACTTTAGCACTAATATGACAATTAAAAATGTAGGCTTATGTATACTGTTTTCATTCTCTTGGTTCTATTTATTGTGATGTTGAATCCTTTTCAAATGGCCTATTCTGATATATATGCAATATCTATAATTGAGGCATACCTGGGAGACACTTTGAATCAAATTATTTAAATGCATTTTAAAATGAGCTGTTTTTATGTTATTGTGGTGTGTACATAATAGAGATCCAAAATTGGTCATACTTTCCATGGCTTTCCAACTTTTAGGATCCATAGGGTGGAATTATTTCAAAATGTTATAGCCGGACATCTTTATAGAGTTATTTGTAGTCATTAGTGGTCATTGCCCTGAGTATGCTTGCACGTGTAGAGTATATATGCTTACATGTTCAAATCAGCCTTCAGTTATATCTATTGGCACCTATGTTCAAAATATTGGTATCAAATTGCACAAGATGAAATCTGCTCTATGCAATGCAATCTTGAAGAACCTTAAGATGACCATAAACACAACAATTGTAATTGAAAATAGTACATTTACCAGAAAAGATTTGAAATTTGCTGTATATCAATTTCCATCCTCAACCAGACACCAAAATGTGTATAACATAACTTTAACCAAGTGGCTCCATAGCTTTAAATGCTCTTTTTAAAGTTAAACAATTGGAAATCTCTTATATTTATTTTATAATGATGGTGAATAACCATGCTGGGAGTTTCAGTTTGAAGGAAATTGGTCCAATAAATGAAAACACAAATGTTTTCAAATATGCTCTTGAAACCAGTCAATAGGTTAGACTGAATGCGATATGTGTCTTTCCAATTTGGATATACAAGTGTGTGTATTCATCATCTTCTCATTTAGCATACTAAAAAGCAGACTATTGCAATATAGGTTGCTGCAAATTAAGTTTTAGCAGCAGTAACAATAATGACACATTAGGCCCCAGTGAGATTTGAACTCACGACTCCTGGTTTACAAGACCAGTGCATTCACCCCTGAGCTATGGAGCCACTTGGTTAAGTTAATTTATACACATTTTGGTGTCTGGTTGAGGATGGAAATTGATATACAGCAAATTTCAAAACTTTTCTGGTAAATGTACTTTTTTCTATTACAATTGTTGTGTTTATGGTCATCTTAAGGTTCTTCAAGATTGCATCAAGACAGTCACATAAAATTGGCAAAGTAGTTGTAGTCATCTATAATGGACTAGGAATGTATTACTTTACTTCTTAACGAGCTGTAGGAGAGAGGCCAGGTTAACATAAAACAAAACATTTAATCCTCCTGCCTTATAAAGGAACACTTCAACTTTGGTTTTCATTATACTTTAGCACTAATATGACAATTAAAAATGTAGGCTTTATGTATACTGTTTTCATTCTCTTGGTTCTATTTATTGTGATGTTGTATCCTTTTCAAATGGCCTATTCTGATATTTATGCAATATCTATAATTGAGGCATACCTGGGAGACACTTTGAATCAAATTATTTAAATGCATTTTAAAATGAGCTGTTTTTATGTTAGTGTGGTGTGTACATAATAGAGATCCAAAATTGGTCATACTTTCCATGGCTTTCCAACTTTAGGATCAATAGGGTAGAATTATTTCAAAATGTTAAACCGGACATCTTTATAGAGTTATTTGTAGTCATTAGTGGTCATTACCCTGAGTGTGCTTGCACGTGTAGAGTATATATGCTTACATGTTCAAATCAGCCTTCAGTTATATCTATTGGCACCTATGTTCAAAATATTGGTATCAATTGCACAAGATGAAATCTGCTCTATTGCAATGCAATCTTGAAGAACCTTAAGATGACCATAAACACAACAATTGTAATTGAAAAAAAGTACATTTACCAGAAAAGATTTGAAATTTGCTGTATATCAATTTCCCATCCTCAACCAGACACCAAAATGTGTATAACATAACTTAACCAAGTGGCTCCATAGCTTTAAATGCTCTTTTTAAAGTTAAACAATTGGAAATCTCTTATATTTATTTTATAATGATGGTGAATAACCATGCTGGGAGTTTTCAATTTGAAGGAAATTGGTCCAATAAAAGAAAACACAAATGTTTTCAAATATGCTCTTGAAACCAGTCAATAGGTTAGACTGAATGCGATATGTGTCTTTCCAATTTGGCTATACAAGTGTGTATTCATCATCTTCTCATTTAGCATACTAAAGCAGACTATTGCAATATAGGTTGCTGCAAATTAAGTTTTAGCAGCAGTAACAATAATGACACAGTAGGCCCCAGTGAGATTTGAACTCATGACCCCTGGTTTACAAGACCAATGCTCTAACCCCTGAGCTATGGAGCCACTTGGTTAAGTTATTATATACACATTTTGGTGTCTGGTTGAGGATGCAAATTGATATACAGCAAATTTCAAATCTTTTCTGGTAAATGTACTTTTTTTCAATTACAATTGTTGTGTTTATGGTCATCTTAAGGTTCTTCAAGATTGCATCAAGACAGTCACATAAAAATTGGCAAAGTAGTTGTAGTCATCTATAATGGACTAGGAATGTATTACTTTACTTCTTAACGAGCTGTAGGAGAGAGTCCAGGTTAACATAAAACAAAATATTTTATCCTCCTGCCTTATAAAGGAACACTTTAACTTTGGTTTTCATTATACTTTAGCACTAATATGACAATTAAAAATGTAGGCTTATGTATACTGTTTTCATTCTCTTGGTTCTATTTATTGTGATGTTGAATCCTTTTCAAATAGCCTATTCAGATATATATATGCAATATCTATAATTGAGGCATACCTGGGAGACACTTTGAATCAAATTATTTAAATGCATTTTAAAATGAGCTGTTTTATGTTATTGTGGTGTGTACATAATAGAGATCCAAAATTGGTCATACTTTCCATGGCTTTCCCAACTTTA
Organism: Taudactylus pleione; assembly: GCA_031769625.1. NCBI lineage: Eukaryota > Metazoa > Chordata > Amphibia > Anura > Myobatrachidae > Taudactylus > Taudactylus pleione. The sequence continues at coordinate 322,107 of JAUIMM010001968.1, read as the reverse complement.
GGATCCATAGGGTAGAATTATTTCAAAATGTTATAGCCGGACATCTTTATAGAGTTATTTGTAGTCATTAGTGGTCATTACCCTGAGTGTGCTTGCACGTGTAGAGTATATATGCTTACATGTTCAAATCAGCCTTCAGTTATATCTATTGGCACCTATGTTCAAAATATTGGTATCAATTGCACAAGATGAAATCTGCTCTATGCAATGCAATCTTGAAGAACCTTAAGATGACCATAAACACAACAATTGTAATTGAAAAAAGTACATTTACCAGAAAAGATTTGAAATTTGCTGTATATCAATTTCCATCCTCAACCAGACACCAAAATGTGTATAACATAACTTAACCAAGTGGCTCCATAGCTTTAAATGCTCTTTTTAAAGTTAAATAATTGGAAATCTCTTATATTTATTTTATAATGATGGTGAATAACCATGCTGGGAGTTTCAGTTTGAAGGAAATTGGTCCAATAAAAGAAAACACAAATGTTTTCAAATATGCTCTTGAAACCAGTCAATAGGTTAGACTGAATGCGATATGTGTCTTTCCAATTTGGATATACAAGTGAATTATTTCAAAATGTTAAATCCGGACATCTTTATAGAGTTATTTGTAGTCATTAGTGGTCATTACCCTGAGTGTGCTTGCACGTGTAGAGTATATATGCTTACATGTTCAAATCAGCCTTCAGTTATATCTATTGGCACCTATATTCAAAATATTGGTATCAATTGCACAAGATGAAATCTGCTCTATGCAATGCAATCTTGAAGAACCTTAAGATGACCATAAACACAACAATTGTAATTGAAAAAAGTACATTTACCAGAAAAGATTTGAAATTTGCTGTATATCAATTTCCATCCTCAACCAGACACCAAAATGTGTATAACATAACTTAACCAAGTGGCTCCATAGCTTTAAATGCTCTTTTTAAAGTTAAATAATTGGAAATCTCTTATATTTATTTTATAATGATGGTGAATAACCATGCTGGGAGTTTCAGTTTGAAGGAAATTGGTCCAATAAAAGAAAACACAAATGTTTTCAAATATGCTCTTGAAACCAGTCAATAGGTTAGACTGAATGCGATATGTGTCTTTCCAATTTGGCTATACAAGTGTGTATTCATCATCTTCTCATTTAGCATACTAAAGCAGACTATTGCAATATAGGTTGCTGCAAATTAAGTTTTAGCAGGAGTATTGTTACGCATTAGGCCCCAGTGAGATTTGAACTTACAACCTCTGGTTTACAAGACCAGTGCTCTAACCCCTAGGCTATGGAGCCACTTGGTTAAGTTATTTTATACACATTTTGGTGTCTGATTGAGGATGGAAATTGATATACAGCAAATTTCAAATCTTTTCTGGTAAATGTACTTTTTTCAATTACAATTGTTGTGTTTATGGTCATCTTAAGGTTCTTCAAGATTGCATCAAGACAGTCACATAAAATTGGCAAAGTAGTTGTAGTCATCTATAATGGACTAGGAATGTATTACTTTACTTCTTAACGAGCTGTAGGAGAGAGGCCAGGTTAGCATAAAACAAAATATTTAATCCTCCTGCCTTATAAAGGAACACTTCAACTTTGGTTTTCATTATACTTTAGCACTAATATGACAATTAAAAATGTAGGCTTATGTATACTGTTTTCATTCTCTTGGTTCTATTTATTGTGATGTTGAATCCTTTTCAAATGGCCTAATCTGATATATATGCAATATCTATAATTGAGGCATACCTGGGAGACACTTTGAATCAAATTATTTAAATGCATTTTAAAATGAGCTGTTTTATGTTATTGTGGTGTGTACATAATAGAGATCCAAAATTGGTCATACTTTCCATGGCTTTCCAACTTTAGGATCCATAGGGTGGAATTATTTCAAAATGTTATAGCCGGACATCTTTATAGAGTTATTTGTAGTCATTAGTGGTCATTACCCTGAGTGTGCTTGCACGTGTAGAGTATATATGCTTACATGTTCAAATCAGCCTTCAGTTATATCTATTGGCACCTATGTTCAAAATATTGGTATCAATTGCACAAGATGAAATCTGCTCTATGCAATGCAATCTTGAAGAACCTTAAGATGACCATAAACACAACAATTGTAATTGAAAAAAGTACATTTACCAGAAAAGATTTGAAATTTGCTGTATATCAATTTCCATCCTCAACCAGACACCAAAATGTGTATAACATAACTTAACCAAGTGGCTCCATAGCTTTAAATGCTCTTTTTAAAGTTAAATAATTGGAAATCTCTTATATTTATTTTATAATGATGGTGAATAACCATGCTGGGAGTTTCAGTTTGAAGGAAATTGGTCCAATAAAAGAAAACACAAATGTTTTCAAATATGCTCTTGAAACCATTCAATAGGTTAGACTGAATGCGATCTGTGTCTTTCCAATTTGGCTATACATCATCTTCTCATTTAGCATACTAAAGCAGACTATTGCAATATAGGTTGCTGCAAATTAAGTTTTAGCAGCAGAAACAATAATGACACATTAGGCCCCAGTGAGATTTGAACTCACGACCCCTGGTTTACAAGACCAGTGCACTCACCCCTGAGCTATGGAGCCACTTAAGTTAAGTTAATTTATACACATTTTGGTGTCTGGTTGAGGATGGAAATTGATATACAGCAAATTTCAAAACTTTTCTGGTAAATTTACTTTTTTCAATTACAATTGTTGTGTTTATGGTCATCTTAAGGTTCTTCAAGATTGCATCAAGACAGTCACATGAAATTGGCAAAGTAGTTGTAGTCATCTATAATGGACTAGGAATGTATTACTTTACTTCTTAACGAGCTGTAGGAGAGAGTCCAGGTTAACATAAAACAAAATATTTTATCCTCCTGCCTTATAAAGGAACACTTTAACTTTGGTTTTCATTATACTTTAGCACTAATATGACAATTAAAAATGTAGGCTTATGTATACTGTTTTCATTCTCTTGGTTCTATTTATTGTGATGTTGAATCCTTTTCAAATAGCCTATTCAGATATATATATGCAATATCTATAATTGAGGCATACCTGGGAGACACTTTGAATCAAATTATTTAAATGCATTTTAAAATGAGCTGTTTTATGTTATTGTGGTGTGTACATAATAGAGATCTAAAATTGGTCATACTTTCCATGGCTTTCCAACTTTAGGATCCATAGGGTAGAATTATTTCAAAATGTTATAGCCGGACATCTTTATAGAGTTATTTGTAGTCATTAGTGGTCATTACCCTGAGTGTGCTTGCACGTGTAGAGTATATATGCTTACATGTTCAAATCAGCCTTCAGTTATATCTATTGGCACCTAAGTTCAAAATATTGGTATCAATTGCACAAGATGAAATCTGCTCTATGCAATGCAATCTTGAAGAACCTTAAGATGACCATAAACACAACAATTGTAATTGAAAAAAAGTACATTTACCAGAAAAGATTTGAAATTTGCTGTATATCAATTTCCATCCTCAACCAGACACCAAAATGTGTATAATATAACTTAACCAAGTGGCTCCATAGCTTTAAATGCTCTTTTTAAAGTTAAACAATTGGAAATCTCTTATATTTATTTTATGATGATGGTGAATAACCATGCTGGGAGTTTCAGTTTGAAGGAAATTGGTCCAATAAATGAAAACACAAATGTTTTCAAATATGCTCTTGAAACCAGTCAATAGGTTAGACTGAATGCGATATGTGTCTTTCCAATTTGGATATACAAGTGTGTGTATTCATCATCTTCTCATTTAGCATAACTAAAGCAGACTATTGCAATATAGGTTGCTGCAAATTAAGTTTTAGCAGCAGTAACAATAATGACACATGAGGCCCCAGTGAGATTTGAACTCATGACCCCTGGTTTACAAGACCAGTGCTCTAACCCCTGAGCTATGGAGCCACTTGGTTAAGTTATTATATACACATTTTGGTGTCTGGTTGAGGAAGGAAATTGATATACAGCAAATTTCAAAACTTTTCTGGTAAATGTACTTTTTTCAATTACAATTGTTGTGTTTATGGTCATCTTAAGGTTCTTCAAGATTGCATCAAGACAGTCACATAAAATTGGCAAAGTAGTTGTAGTCATCTATAATGGACTAGGAATGTATTACTTTACTTCTTAACGAGCTGTAGGAGAGAGTCCAGGTTAACATAAAACAAAAGATTTTATCCTCCTGCCTTATAAAGGAACACTTCAACTTTGGTTTTCATTATACTTTAGCACTAATATGACAATTAAAAATGTAGGCTTATGTATACTGTTTTCATTCTCTTGGTTCTATTTATTGTGATGTTGAATCCTTTTCAAATGGCCTATTCTGATATATATGCAATATCTATAATTGAGGCATACCTGGGAGACACTTTGAATCAAATTATTTAAATGCATTTTAAAATGAGCTGTTTTATGTTATTGTGGTGTGTACATAATAGAGATCCAAAATTGGTCATACTTTCCATGGCTTTCCAACTTTAGGATCCATAGGGTGGAATTATTTCAAAATGTTATAGCCGGACATCTTTATAGAGTTATTTGTAGTCATTAGTGGTCATTGCCCTGAGTGTGCTTGCACATGTAGAGTATATATGCTTACATGTTCAAATCAGCCTTCAGTTATATCTATTGGCACCTATGTTCAAAATATTGGTATCAATTGCACAAGATGAAATCTGCTCTATGCAATGCAATCTTGAAGAACCTTAAGATGACCATAAACACAACAATTGTAATTGAAAATAGTACATTTACCAGAAAAGATTTGAAATTTGCTGTATATCAATTTCCATCCTCAACCAGACACCAAAATGTGTATAACATAACTTAACCAAGTGGCTCCATAGCTTTAAATGCTCTTTTTAAAGTTAAACAATTGGAAATCTCTTATATTTATTTTATAATGATGGTGAATAACCATGCTGGGAGTTTCAGTTTGAAGGAAATTGGTCCAATAAATGAAAACACAAATGTTTTCAAATATGCTCTTGAAACCAGTCAATAGGTTAGACTGAATGCGATATGTGTCTTTCCAATTTGGATATACAAGTGTGTGTATTCATCATCTTCTCATTTAGCATACTAAAAAGCAGACTATTGCAATACAGGTTGCTGCAAATTAAGTTTTAGCAGCAGTAACAATAATGACACATTAGGCCCCAGTGAGATTTGAACTCACGACTCCTGGTTTACAAGACCAGTGCACTCACCCCTGAGCTATGGAGCCACTTAAGTTAAGTTAATTTATACACATTTTGGTGTCTGGTTGAGGATGGAAATTGATATACAGCAAATTTCAAAACTTTTCTGGTAAATGTACTTTTTTCAATTACAATTGTTGTGTTTATGGTCATCTTAAGGTTCTTCAAGATTGCATCAAGACAGTCACATGAAATTGGCAAAGTAGTTGTAGTCATCTATAATGGACTAGGAATGTATTACTTTACTTCTTAACGAGCTGTAGGAGAGAGTCCAGGTTAACATAAAACAAAATATTTTATCCTCCTGCCTTATAAAGGAACACTTTAACTTTGGTTTTCATTATACTTTAGCACTAATATGACAATTAAAAATGTAGGCTTATGTATACTGTTTTCATTCTCTTGGTTCTATTTATTGTGATGTTGAATCCTTTTCAAATAGCCTATTCAGATATATATATGCAATATCTATAATTGAGGCATACCTGGGAGACACTTTGAATCAAATTATTTAAATGCATTTTAAAATGAGCTGTTTTATGTTATTGTGGTGTGTACATAATAGAGATCTAAAATTGGTCATACTTTCCATGGCTTTCCAACTTTAGGATCCATAGGGTAGAATTATTTCAAAATGTTATAGCCGGACATCTTTATAGAGTTATTTGTAGTCATTAGTGGTCATTACCCTGAGTGTGCTTGCACGTGTAGAGTATATATGCTTACATGTTCAAATCAGCCTTCAGTTATATCTATTGGCACCTAAGTTCAAAATATTGGTATCAATTGCACAAGATGAAATCTGCTCTATGCAATGCAATCTTGAAGAACCTTAAGATGACCATAAACACAACAATTGTAATTGAAAAAAGTACATTTACCAGAAAAGATTTGAAATTTGCTGTATATCAATTTCCATCCTCAACCAGACACCAAAATGTGTATAATATAACTTAACCAAGTGGCTCCATAGCTTTAAATGCTCTTTTTAAAGTTAAACAATTGGAAATCTCTTATATTTATTTTATGATGATGGTGAATAACCATGCTGGGAGTTTCAGTTTGAAGGAAATTGGTCCAATAAATGAAAACACAAATGTTTTCAAATATGCTCTTGAAACCAGTCAATAGGTTAGACTGAATGCGATATGTGTCTTTCCAATTTGGATATACAAGTGTGTGTATTCATCATCTTCTCATTTAGCATAACTAAAGCAGACTATTGCAATATAGGTTGCTGCAAATTAAGTTTTAGCAGCAGTAACAATAATGACACATGAGGCCCCAGTGAGATTTGAACTCATGACCCCTGGTTTACAAGACCAGTGCTCTAACCCCTGAGCTATGGAGCCACTTGGTTAAGTTATTATATACACATTTTGGTGTCTGGTTGAGGAAGGAAATTGATATACAGCAAATTTCAAAACTTTTCTGGTAAATGTACTTTTTTCAATTACAATTGTTGTGTTTATGGTCATCTTAAGGTTCTTCAAGATTGCATCAAGACAGTCACATAAAATTGGCAAAGTAGTTGTAGTCATCTATAATGGACTAGGAATGTATTACTTTACTTCTTAACGAGCTGTAGGAGAGAGTCCAGGTTAACATAAAACAAAATATTTTATCCTCCTGCCTTATAAAGGAACACTTTAACTTTGGTTTTCATTATACTTTAGCACTAATATGACAATTAAAAATGTAGGCTTATGTATACTGTTTTCATTCTCTTGGTTCTATTTATTGTGATGTTGAATCCTTTTCAAATAGCCTATTCAGATATATATATGCAATATCTATAATTGAGGCATACCTGGGAGACACTTTGAATCAAATTATTTAAATGCATTTTAAAATGAGCTGTTTTATGTTATTGTGGTGTGTACATAATAGAGATCCAAAATTGGTCATACTTTCCATGGCTTTCCAACTTTAGGATCCATAGGGTGGAATTATTTCAAAATGTTATAGCCGGACATCTTTATAGAGTTATTTGTAGTCATTAGTGGTCATTACCCTGAGTGTGCTTGCATGTGTAGAGTATATATGCTTACATGTTCAAATCAGCCTTCAGTTATATCTATTGGCACCTATGTTCAAAATATTGGTATCAATTGCACAAGATGAAATCTGCTCTATGCAATGCAATCTTGAAGAACCTTAAGATGACCATAAACACAACAATTGTAATTGAAAAAAGTACATTTACCAGAAAAGATTTGAAATTTGCTGTATATCAATTTCCATCCTCAACCAGACACCAAAATGTGTATAACATAACTTAACCAAGTGGCTCCATAGCTTTAAATGCTCTTTTTAAAGTTAAATAATTGGAAATCTCTTATATTTATTTTATAATGATGGTGAATAACCATGCTGGGAGTTTCAGTTTGAAGGAAATTGGTCCAATAAATGAAAATACAAATGTTTTCAAATATGCTCTTGAAACCAGTCAATAGGTTAGACTGAATGCGATATGTGTCTTTCCAATTTGGATATACAAGTGTGTGTATTCATCATCTTCTCATTTAGCATACTAAAAAGCAGACTATTGCAATATAGGTTGCTGCAAATTAAGTTTTAGCAGCAGTAACAATAATGACAATAATGAGATTTGAACTCACGACCCCTGGTTTACAAGACCAGTGCACTCACCCCTGAGCTATGGAGCCACTTGGTTAAGTTAATTTATACACATTTTGGTGTCTGGTTGAGGATGGAAATTGATATACAGCAAATTTCAAAACTTTTCTGGTAAATGTACTTTTTTCAATTACAATTGTTGTGTTTATGGTCATCTTAAGGTTCTTCAAGATTGCATCAAGACAGTCACATAAAATTGGCAAAGTAGTTGTAGTCATCTATAATGGACTAGGAATGTATTACTTTACTTCTTAACGAGCTGTAGGAGAGAGGCCAGGTTAACATAAAACAAAACATTTAATCCTCCTGCCTTATAAAGGAACACTTCAACTTTGGTTTTCATTATACTTTAGCACTAATATGACAATTAAAAATGTAGGCTTATGTATACTGTTTTCATTCACTTGGTTCTATTTATTGTGATGTTGAATCCTTTTCAAATGGCCTAATCTGATATATATGCAATATCTATAATTGAGGCATACCTGGGAGACACTTTGAATCAAATTATTTAAATGCATTTTAAAATGAGCTGTTTTATGTTAGTGTGGTGTGTACATAATAGAGATCCAAAATTGGTCATACTTTCCATGGCTTTCCAACTTTAGGATCAATAGGGTAGAATTATTTCAAAATGTTAAAGCCGGACATCTTTATAGAGTTATTTGTAGTCATTAGTGGTCATTACCCTGAGTGTGCTTGCACGTGTAGAGTATATATGCTTACATGTTCAAATCAGCCTTCAGTTATATCTATTGGCACCTATATTCAAAATATTGGTATCAATTGCACAAGATGAAATCTGCTCTATGCAATGCAATCTTGAAGAACCTTAAGATGACCATAAACACAACAATTGTAATTGAAAAAAGTACATTTACCAGAAAAGATTTGAAATTTGCTGTATATCAATTTCCATCCTCAACCAGACACCAAAATGTGTATAACATAACTTAACCAAGTGGCTCCATAGCTTTAAATGCTCTTTTTAAAGTTAAATAATTGGAAATCTCTTATATTTATTTTATAATGATGGTGAATAACCGTGCTGGGAGTTTCAGTTTGAAGGAAATTGGTCCAATAAATGAAAATAAAATTTTTTCAAATATGCTCTTGAAACCAGTCAATAGGTTAGACTGAATGCGATATGTGTCTTTCCAATTTGGCTATACAAGTGTGTATTCATCATCTTCTCATTTAGCATACTAAAGCAGACTATTGCAATATAGGTTGCTGCAAATTAAGTTTTAGCAGGAGTAACAATAATGACACATTAGGCCCCAGTGAGATTTGAACTCACAACCTCTGGTTTACAAGACCAATGCTTTAACCCCTAGGCTATGGAGCCACTTGGTTAAGTTATTTTATACACATTTTAGTGTCTGATTGAGGTTGGAAATTGATATACAGCAAATTTCAAATCTTTTCTGGTAAATGTACTTTTTTCAATTACAATTGTTGTGTTTATGGTCATCTTAAGGTTCTTCAAGATTGCATCAAGACAGTCACATAAAATTGGCAAAGTAGTTGTAGTCATCTATAATGGACTAGGAATGTATTACTTTACTTCTTAACGAGCTGTAGGAGAGAGGCCAGGTTAGCATAAAACAAAATATATAATCCTCCTGCCTTATAAAGGAACACTTCAACTTTGGTTTTCATTATACTTTAGCACTAATATGACAATTAAAAATGTAGGCTTATGTATACTGTTTTCATTCTCTTGGTTCTATTTATTGTGATGTTGAATCCTTTTCAAATGGCCTAATCTGATATATATGCAATATCTATAATTGAGGCATACCTGGGAGACACTTTGAATCAAATTATTTAAATGCATTTTAAAATGAGCTGTTTTATGTTATTGTGGTGTGTACATAATAGAGATCCAAAATTGGTCATACTTTCCATGGCTTTCCAACTTTAAGATCAATAGGGTAGAATTATTTCAAAATGTTAAAGCCGGACATCTTTATATAGTTATTTGTAGTCATTAGTGGTCATTACCCTGAGTGTGCTTGCACGTGTAGAGTATATATGCTTACATGTTCAAATCAGCCTTCAGTTATATCTATTGGCACCTATATTCAAAATATTGGTATCAATTGCACAAGATGAAATCTGCTCTATGCAATGCAATCTTGAAGAACCTTAAGATGACCATAAACACAACAATTGTAATTGAAAAAAGTACATTTACCAGAAAAGATTTGAAATTTGCTGTATATCAATTTCCATTCTCAACCAGACACCAAAATGTGTATAACATAACTTAACAAAGTGGCTCCATAGCTTTAAATGCTCTTTTTAAAGTTAAATAATTGGAAATATCTTATATTTATTTTATAATGATGGTGAATAACCATGCTGGGAGTTTCAGTTTGAAGGAAATTGGTCCAATAAAAGAAAACACAAATGTTTTCAAATATGCTCTTGAAACCAGTCAATAGGTTTGCGATATGTGTCTTTCCAATTTGGCTATACATCATCTTCTCATTTAGCATACTAAAGCAGACTATTGCAATATAGGTTGCTGCAAATTAGGTTTTAGCAGCAGAAACAATAATGACACATTAGGCCCGAGTGAGATTTGAACTCACGACCCCTGGTTTACAAGACCAGTGCTCTAACCCCTGAGCTATGGAGCCACTTGGTTAAGTTATTTTATACACATTTTGGTGTCTGGTTGAGGATGGAAATTGATATACAGCAAATTTCAAATCTTTTCTGGTAAATGTACTTTTTTCAATTACAATTGTTGTGTTTATGGTCATCTTAAGGTTCTTCAAGATTGCATCAAGACAGTCACATAAAATTGGCAAAGTAGTTGTAGTCATCTATAATGGACTAGGAATGTATTACTTTACGTCTTAACGAGCTGTAGGAGAGAGTCCAGGTTAACATAAAACAAAAGATTTTATCCTCCTGCCTTATAAAGGAACACTTCAACTTTGGTTTTCATTATACTTTAGCACTAATATGACAATTAAAAATGTAGGCTTATGTATACTGTTTTCATTCTCTTGGTTCTATTTATTGTGATGTTGAATCCTTTTCAAATGGCCTAATCTGATATATATGCAATATCTATAATTGAGGCATACCTGGGAGACACTTTGAATCAAATTATTTAAATGCATTTTAAAATGAGCTGTTTTATGTTAGTGTGGTGTGTACTTAATAGAGATCCAAAATTGGTCATACTTTCCATGGCTTTCCAACTTTAGGATCAATAGGGTAGAATTATATCAAAATGTTAAAGCCGGACATCTTTATAGAGTTATTTGTAGTCATTAGTGGTCATTACCCTGAGTGTGCTTGCACGTGTAGAGTATATATGCTTACATGTTCAAATCAGCCTTCAGTTATATCTATTGGCACCTATATTCAAAATATTGGTATCAATTGCACAAGATGAAATCTGCTCTATGCAATGCAATCTTGAAGAACCTTAAGATGACCATAAACACAACAATTGTAATTGAAAAAAGTACATTTACCAGAAAAGATTTGAAATTTGCTGTATATCAATTTCCATCCTCAACCAGACACCAAAATGTGTATAACATAACTTAACCAAGTGGCTCCATAGCTTTAAATGCTCTTTTTAAAGTTAAATAATTGGAAATCTCTTATATTTATTTTATAATGATGGTGAATAACCATGCTGGGAGTTTCAGTTTGAAGGAAATTGGTCCAATAAATGAAAATATAAATGTTTTCAAATATGCTCTTGAAACCAGTCAATAGGTTAGACTGAATGCGATATGTGTCTTTCCAATTTGGATATACAAGTGTGTGTATTCATCATCTTCTCATTTAGCATACTAAAAAGCAGACTATTGCAATATAGGTTGCTGCAAATTAAGTTTTAGCAGCAGTAACAATAATGACAATAATGAGATTTGAACTCACGACCCCTGGTTTACAAGACCAGTGCACTCACCCCTGAGATATGGAGCCACTTGGTTAAGTTAATTTATACACATTTTGGTGTCTGGTTGAGGATGGAAATTGATATACAGCAAATTTCAAAACTTTTCTGGTAAATGTACTTTTTTCAATTACAATTGTTGTGTTTATGGTCATCTTAAGGTTCTTCAAGATTGCATCAAGACAGTCACATAAAATTGGCAAAGTAGTTGTAGTCATCTATAATGGACTAGGAATGTATTACTTTACTTCTTAACGAGCTGTAGGAGAGAGGCCAGGTTAACATAAAACAAAACATTTAATCCTCCTGCCTTATAAAGGAACACTTCAACTTTGGTTTTCATTATACTTTAGCACTAATATGACAATTAAAAATGTAGGCTTATGTATACTGTTTTCATTCACTTGGTTCTATTTATTGTGATGTTGAATCCTTTTCAAATGGCCTAATCTGATATATATGCAATATCTATAATTGAGGCATACCTGGGAGACACTTTGAATCAAATTATTTAAATGCATTTTAAAATGAGCTGTTTTATGTTAGTGTGGTGTGTACATAATAGAGATCCAAAATTGGTCATACTTTCCATGGCTTTCCAACTTTAGGATCAATAGGGTAGAATTATTTCAAAATGTTAAACCGGACATCTTTATAGAGTTATTTGTAGTCATTAGTGGTCATTACCCTGAGTGTGCTTGCACGTGTAGAGTATATATGCTTACATGTTCAAATCAGCCTTCAGTTATATCTATTGGCACCTATATTCAAAATATTGGTATCAATTGCACAAGATGAAATCTGCTCTATGCAATGCAATCTTGAAGAACCTTAAGATGACCATAAACACAACAATTGTAATTGAAAAAAGTACATTTACCAGAAAAGATTTGAAATTTGCTGTATATCAATTTCCATCCTCAACCAGACACCAAAATGTGTATAACATAACTTAACCAAGTGGCTCCATAGCTTTAAATGCTCTTTTTAAAGTTAAATAATTGGAAATCTCTTATATTTATTTTATAATGATGGTGAATAACCATGCTGGGAGTTTCAGTTTGAAGGAAATTGGTCCAATAAATGAAAATACAAATGTTTTCAAATATGCTCTTGAAACCAGTCAATAGGTTAGACTGAATGCGATATGTGTCTTTCCAATTTGGATATACAAGTGTGTGTATTCATCATCTTCTCATTTAGCATACTAAAAAGCAGACTATTGCAATATAGGTTGCTGCAAATTAAGTTTTAGCAGCAGTAACAATAATGACAATAATGAGATTTGAACTCACGACCCCTGGTTTACAAGACCAGTGCACTCACCCCTGAGCTATGGAGCCACTTGGTTAAGTTAATTTATACACATTTTGGTGTCTGGTTGAGGATGGAAATTGATATACAGCAAATTTCAAAACTTTTCTGGTAAATGTACTTTTTTCAATTACAATTGTTGTGTTTATGGTCATCTTAAGGTTCTTCAAGATTGCATCAAGACAGTCACATAAAATTGGCAAAGTAGTTGTAGTCATCTATAATGGACTAGGAATGTATTACTTTACTTCTTAACGAGCTGTAGGAGAGAGGCCAGGTTAACATAAAACAAAACATTTAATCCTCCTGCCTTATAAAGGAACACTTCAACTTTGGTTTTCATTATACTTTAGCACTAATATGACAATTAAAAATGTAGGCTTATGTATACTGTTTTCATTCACTTGGTTCTATTTATTGTGATGTTGAATCCTTTTCAAATGGCCTAATCTGATATATATGCAATATCTATAATTGAGGCATACCTGGGAGACACTTTGAATCAAATTATTTAAATGCATTTTAAAATGAGCTGTTTTATGTTAGTGTGGTGTGTACATAATAGAGATCCAAAATTGGTCATACTTTCCATGGCTTTCCAACTTTAGGATCAATAGGGTAGAATTATTTCAAAATGTTAAACCGGACATCTTTATAGAGTTATTTGTAGTCATTAGTGGTCATTACCCTGAGTGTGCTTGCACGTGTAGAGTATATATGCTTACATGTTCAAATCAGCCTTCAGTTATATCTATTGGCACCTATATTCAAAATATTGGTATCAATTGCACAAGATGAAATCTGCTCTATGCAATGCAATCTTGAAGAACCTTAAGATGACCATAAACACAACAATTGTAATTGAAAAAAGTACATTTACCAGAAAAGATTTGAAATTTGCTGTATATCAATTTCCATCCTCAACCAGACACCAAAATGTGTATAACATAACTTAACCAAGTGGCTCCATAGCTTTAAATGCTCTTTTTAAAGTTAAATAATTGGAAATCTCTTATATTTATTTTATAATGATGGTGAATAACCATGCTGGGAGTTTCAGTTTGAAGGAAATTGGTCCAATAAAAGAAAACACAAATGTTTTCAAATATGCTCTTGAAACCAGTCAATAGGTTAGACTGAATGCGATATGTGTCTTTCCAATTTGGCTATACAAGTGTGTGTATTCATCATCTTCTCATTTAGCATACTAAAAAGCAGACTATTGCAATATAGGTTGCTGCAAATTAAGTTTTAGCAGCAGTAACAATAATGACACATTAGGCCCCAGTGAGATTTGAACTCACGACCCCTGGTTTACAAGACCAGTGCACTCACCCCTGAGCTATGGAGCCACTTGGTTAAGTTATTTTATACACATTTTGGTGTCTGGTTGAGGATGGAAAATGATATACAGCAAATTTCAAATCTTTTCTGGTAAATGTACTTTTTTCAATTACAATTGTTGTGTTTATGGTCATCTTAAGGTTCTACAAGATTGAATCAAGACAGTCACATAAAATTGGCAAAGTAGTTGTAGTCATCTATAATGGACTAGGAATGTATTACTTTACTTCTTAACGAGCTGTAGGAGAGAGGCCAGGTTAACATAAAACAAAACATTTTATCCTCCTTCCTTATAAAGGAACACTTCAACTTTGGTTTTCATTATACTTTAGCACTAATATGACAATTAAAAATGTAGGCTTATGTATACTGTTTTCATTCTCTTGGTTCTATTTATTGTGATGTTGAATCCTTTTCAAATGGCCTATTCTGATATATATGCAATATCTATAATTGAGGCATACCTGGGAGACACTTTGAATCAAATTATTTAAATGCATTTTAAAATGAGCTGTTTTATGTTAGTGTGGTGTGTACATAATAGAGATCCAAAATTGGTCATACTTTCCATGGCTTTCCAACTTTAGGATCAATAGGGTAGAATTATTTCAAAATGTTAAACCGGACATCTTTATAGAGTTATTTGTAGTCATTAGTGGTCATTACCCTGAGTGTGCTTGCACGTGTAGAGTATATATGCTTACATGTTCAAATCAGCCTTCAGTTATATCTATTGGCACCTATATTCAAAATATTGGTTTCAATTGCACAAGATGAAATCTGCTCTATGCAATGCAATCTTGAAGAACCTTAAGATGACCATAAACACAACAATTGTAATTGAAAAAAGTACATTTACCAGAAAAGATTTGAAATTTGCTGTATATCAATTTCCATCCTCAACCAGACACCAAAATGTGTATAACATAACTTAACCAAGTGGCTCCATAGCTTTAAATGCTCTTTTTAAAGTTAAATAATTGGAAATCTCTTATATTTATTTTATAATGATGGTGAATAACCATGCTGGGAGTTTCAGTTTGAAGGAAATTGGTCCAATAAATGAAAATACAAATGTTTTCAAATATGCTCTTGAAACCAGTCAATAGGTTAGACTGAATGCGATATGTGTCTTTCCAATTTGGATATACAAGTGTGTGTATTCATCATCTTCTCATTTAGCATACGAAAAAGCAGACTATTGCAATATAGGTTGCTGCAAATTAAGTTTTAGCAGCAGTAACAATAATGACAATAATGAGATTTGAACTCACGACCCCTGGTTTACAAGACCAGTGCACTCACCCCTGAGCTATGGAGCCACTTGGTTAAGTTAATTTATACACATTTTGGTGTCTGGTTGAGGATGGAAATTGATATACAGCAAATTTCAAAACTTTTCTGGTAAATGTACTTTTTTCAATTACAATTGTTGTGTTTATGGTCATCTTAAGGTTCTTCAAGATTGCATCAAGACAGTCACATAAAATTGGCAAAGTAGTTGTAGTCATCTATAATGGACTAGGAATGTATTACTTTACTTCTTAACGAGCTGTAGGAGAGAGGCCAGGTTAACATAAAACAAAACATTTAATCCTCCTGCCTTATAAAGGAACACTTCAACTTTGGTTTTCATTATACTTTAGCACTAATATGACAATTAAAAATGTAGGCTTATGTATACTGTTTTCATTCACTTGGTTCTATTTATTGTGATGTTGAATCCTTTTCAAATGGCCTATTCTGATATATATGCAATATCTATAATTGAGGCATACCTGGGAGACACTTTGAATCAAATTATTTAAATGCATTTTAAAATGAGCTGTTTTATGTTAGTGTGGTGTGTACATAATAGAGATCCAAAATTGGTCATACTTTCCATGGCTTTCCAACTTTAGGATCAATAGGGTAGAATTATTTCAAAATGTTAAACCGGACATCTTTATAGAGTTATTTGTAGTCATTAGTGGTCATTACCCTGAGTGTGCTTGCACGTGTAGAGTATATATGCTTACATGTTCAAATCAGCCTTCAGTTATATCTATTGGCACCTATATTCAAAATATTGGTATCAATTGCACAAGATGAAATCTGCTCTATGCAATGCAATCTTGAAGAACCTTAAGATGACCATAAACACAACAATTGTAATTGAAAAAAGTACAATTACCAGAAAAGATTTGAAATTTGCTGTATATCAATTTCCATCCTCAACCAGACACCAAAATGTGTATAACATAACTTAACCAAGTGGCTCCATAGCTTTAAATGCTCTTTTTAAAGTTAAATAATTGGAAATCTCTTATATTTATTTTATAATGATGGTGAATAACCATGCTGGGAGTTTCAGTTTGAAGGAAATTGGTCCAATAAAAGAAAACACAAATGTTTTCAAATATGCTCTTGAAACCAGTCAATAGGTTAGACTGAATGCGATATGTGTCTTTCCAATTTGGCTATACAAGTGTGTGTATTCATCATCTTCTCATTTAGCATACTAAAAAGCAGACTATTGCAATATAGGTTGCTGCAAATTAAGTTTTAGCAGCAGTAACAATAATGACACATTAGGCCCCAGTGAGATTTGAACTCACGACCCCTGGTTTACAAGACCAGTGCACTCACCCCTGAGCTATGGAGCCACTTGGTTAAGTTATTTTATACACATTTTGGTGTCTGGTTGAGGATGGAAATTGATATACAGCAAATTTCAAAACTTTTCTGGTAAATGTACTTTTTTCAATTACAATTGTTGTGTTTATGGTCATCTTAAGGTTCTTCAAGATTGCATCAAGACAGTCACATAAAATTGGCAAAGTAGTTGTAGTCATCTATAATGGACTAGGAATGTATTACTTTACTTCTTAACGAGCTGTAGGAGAGAGGCCAGGTTAACATAAAACAAAACATTTAATCCTCCTGCCTTATAAAGGAACACTTCAACTTTGGTTTTCATTATACTTTAGCACTAATATGACAATTAAAAATGTAGGCTTATGTATACTGTTTTCATTCTCTTGGTTCTATTTATTGTGATGTTGTATCCTTTTCAAATGGCCTATTCTGATATATATGCAATATCTATAATTGAGGCATACCTGGGAGACACTTTGAATCAAATTATTTAAATGCATTTTAAAATGAGCTGTTTTATGTTAGTGTGGTGTGTACATAATAGAGATCCAAAATTGGTCATACTTTCCATGGCTTTCCAACTTTAGGATCCATAGGGTAGAATTATTTGAAAATGTTAAATCCGGACATCTTTATAGAGTTATTTGTAGTCATTAGTGGTCATTACCCTGAGTGTGCTTGCACGTGTAGAGTATATATGCTTACATGTTCAAATCAGCCTTCAGTTATATCTATTGACACCTATGTTCAAAATATTGGTATCAATTGCACAAGATGAAATCTGCTCTATGCAATGCAATCTTGAAGAACCTTAAGATGACCATAAACACAACAATTGTAATTGAAAAAAGTACATTTACCAGAAAAGATTTGAAATTTGCTGTATATCAATTTCCATCCTCAACCAGACACCAAAATGTGTATAACATAACTTAACCAAGTGGCTCCATAGCTTTAAATGCTCTTTTTAAAGTTAAATAATTGGAAATCTCTTATATTTATTTTATAATGATGGTGAATAACCATGCTGGGAGTTTCAGTTTGAAGGAAATTGGTCCAATAAAAGAAATCACAAATGTTTTCAAACATGCTCTTGAAACCAGTCAATAGGTTAGACTGAATGCGATATGTGTCTTTCCAATTTGGATATACAAGTGTGTGTATTCATCATCTTCTCATTTAGCATACTAAAAAGCAGACTATTGCAATATAGGTTGCTGCAAATTAAGTTTTAGCAGCAGTAACAATAATGACACATTAGGCCCCAGTGAGATTTGAACTCACGACCCCTGGTTTACAAGACCAGTGTACTCACCCCTGAGCTATGGAGCCACTTGGTTAAGTTATTTTATACACATTTTGGTGTCTGGTTGAGGATGGAAATTGATATACAGCAAATTTCAAAACTTTTCTGGTAAATGTACTTTTTTCAATTACAATTGTTGTGTTTATACTTTCCATGGCTTTCCAACTTTAGGATCAATAGGGTAGAATTATTTCAAAATGTTAAAGCCGGACATCTTTATAGAGTTATTTGTAGTCATTAGTGGTCATTACCCTGAGTGTGCTTGCACGTGTAGAGTATATATGCTTACATGTTCAAATCAGCCTTCAGTTATATCTATTGGCACCTATATTCAAAATATTGGTATCAATTGCACAAGATGAAATCTGCTCTATGCAATGCAATCTTGAAGAACCTTAAGATGACCATAAACACAACAATTGTAATTGAAAAAAGTACATTTACCAGAAAAGATTTGAAATTTGCTGTATATCAATTTCCATCCTCAACCAGACACCAAAATGTGTATAACATAACTTAACCAAGTGGCTCCATAGCTTTAAATGCTCTTTTTAAAGTTAAATAATTGGAAATCTCTTATATTTATTTTATAATGATGGTGAATAACCATGCTGGGAGTTTCAGTTTGAAGGAAATTGGTCCAATAAAAGAAAACACAAATGTTTTCAAATATGCTCTTGAAACCAGTCAATAGGTTAGACTGAATGCGATATGTGTCTTTCCAATTTGGCTATACAAGTGTGTGTATTCATCATCTTCTCATTTAGCATACTAAAAAGCAGACTATTGCAATATAGGTTGCTGCAAATTAAGTTTTAGCAGCAGTAACAATAATGACACATTAGGCCCCAGTGAGATTTGAACTCACGACCCCTGGTTTACAAGACCAGTGCACTCACCCCTGAGCTATGGAGCCACTTGGTTAAGTTATTTTATACACATTTTGGTGTCTGGTTGAGGATGGAAATTGATATACAGCAAATTTCAAATCTTTTCTGGTAAATGTACTTTTTTCAATTACAATTGTTGTGTTTATGGTCATCTTAAGGTTCTTCAAGATTGCATCAAGACAGTCACATAAAATTGGCAAAGTAGTTGTAGTCATCTATAATGGACTAGGAATGTATTACTTTACTTCTTAACGAGCTGTAGGAGAGAGGCCAGGTTAACATAAAACAAAACATTTAATCCTCCTGCCTTATAAAGGAACACTTCAACTTTGGTTTTCATTATACTTTAGCACTAATATGACAATTAAAAATGTAGGCTTATGTATACTGTTTTCATTCTCTTGGTTCTATTTATTGTGATGTTGTATCCTTTTCAAATGGCCTATTCTGATATATATGCAATATCTATAATTGAGGCATACCTGGGAGACACTTTGAATCAAATTATTTAAATGCATTTTAAAATGAGCTGTTTTATGTTAGTGTGGTGTGTACATAATAGAGATCCAAAATTGGTCATACTTTCCATGGCTTTCCAACTTTAGGATCCATAGGGTAGAATTATTTGAAAATGTTAAATCCGGATATCTTTATAGAGTTATTTGTAGTCATTAGTGGTCATTACCCTGAGTGTGCTTGCACGTGTAGAGTATATATGCTTACATGTTCAAATCAGCCTTCAGTTATATCTATTGACACCTATGTTCAAAATATTGGTATCAATTGCACAAGATGAAATCTGCTCTATGCAATGCAATCTTGAAGAACCTTAAGATGACCATAAACACAACAATTGTAATTGAAAAAAGTACATTTACCAGAAAAGATTTGAAATTTGCTGTATATCAATTTCCATCCTCAACCAGACACCAAAATGTGTATAACATAACTTAACCAAGTGGCTCCATAGCTTTAAATGCTCTTTTTAAAGTTAAATAATTGGAAATCTCTTATATTTATTTTATAATGATGGTGAATAACCATGCTGGGAGTTTCAGTTTGAAGGAAATTGGTCCAATAAAAGAAATCACAAATGTTTTCAAACATGCTCTTGAAACCAGTCAATAGGTTAGACTGAATGCGATATGTGTCTTTCCAATTTGGATATACAAGTGTGTGTATTCATCATCTTCTCATTTAGCATACTAAAAAGCAGACTATTGCAATATAGGTTGCTGCAAATTAAGTTTTAGCAGCAGTAACAATAATGACACATTAGGCCCCAGTGAGATTTGAACTCACGACCCCTGGTTTACAAGACCAGTGTACTCACCCCTGAGCTATGGAGCCACTTGGTTAAGTTATTTTATACACATTTTGGTGTCTGGTTGAGGATGGAAATTGATATACAGCAAATTTCAAAACTTTTCTGGTAAATGTACTTTTTTCAATTACAATTGTTGTGTTTATACTTTCCATGGCTTTCCAACTTTAGGATCAATAGGGTAGAATTATTTCAAAATGTTAAAGCCGGACATCTTTATAGAGTTATTTGTAGTCATTAGTGGTCATTACCCTGAGTGTGCTTGCACGTGTAGAGTATATATGCTTACATGTTCAAATCAGCCTTCAGTTATATCTATTGGCACCTATATTCAAAATATTGGTATCAATTGCACAAGATGAAATCTGCTCTATGCAATGCAATCTTGAAGAACCTTAAGATGACCATAAACACAACAATTGTAATTGAAAAAAGTACATTTACCAGAAAAGATTTGAAATTTGCTGTATATCAATTTCCATCCTCAACCAGACACCAAAATGTGTATAACATAACTTAACCAAGTGGCTCCATAGCTTTAAATGCTCTTTTTAAAGTTAAATAATTGGAAATCTCTTATATTTATTTTATAATGATGGTGAATAACCATGCTGGGAGTTTCAGTTTGAAGGAAATTGGTCCAATAAAAGAAAACACAAATGTTTTCAAATATGCTCTTGAAACCAGTCAATAGGTTAGACTGAATGCGATATGTGTCTTTCCAATTTGGCTATACATCATCTTCTCATTTAGCATACTAAAGCAGACTATTGCAATATAGGTTGCTGCAAATTAAGTTTTAGCAGCAGAAACAATAATGACACATTAGGCCCCAGTGAGATTTGAACTCACGACCCCTGGTTTACAAGACCAGTGCTCTAACCCCTGAGCTATGGAGCCACTTGGTTAAGTTATTTTATACACATTTTGGTGTCTGGTTGAGGATGGAAATTGATATACAGCAAATTTCAAAACTTTTCTGGTAAATGTTCTTTTTTCAATTACAATTGTTGTGTTTATGGTCATCTTAAGGTTCTTCAAGATTGCATCAAGACAGTCACATAAAATTGGCAAAGTAGTTGTAGTCATCTATAATGGACTAGGAATGTATTACTTTACTTCTTAACGAGCTGTAGGAGAGAGGCCAGGTTAACATAAAACAAAACATTTAATCCTCCTGCCTTATAAAGGAACACTTCAACTTTGGTTTTCATTATACTTTAGAACTAATATGACAATTAAAAATGTAGGCTTATGTATACTGTTTTCATTCTCTTGGTTCTATTTATTGTGATGTTGTATCCTTTTCAAATGGCCTATTCTGATATATATGCAATATCTATAATTGAGGCATACCTGGGAGACACTTTGAATCAAATTATTTAAATGCATTTTAAAATGAGCTGTTTTATGTTAGTGTGGTGTGTACATAATAGAGATCCAAAATTGGTCATACTTTCCATGGCTTTCCAACTTTAGGATCCATAGGGTAGAATTATTTGAAAATGTTAAATCCGGACATCTTTATAGAGTTATTTGTAGTCATTAGTGGTCATTACCCTGAGTGTGCTTGCACGTGTAGAGTATATATGCTTACATGTTCAAATCAGCCTTCAGTTATATCTATTGGCACCTATATTCAAAATATTGGTATCAATTGCACAAGATGAAATCTGCTCTATGCAATGCAATCTTGAAGAACCTTAAGATGACCATAAACACAACAATTGTAATTGAAAAAAGTACATTTACCAGAAAAGATTTGAAATTTGCTGTATATCAATTTCCATCCTCAACCAGACACCAAAATGTGTATAACATAACTTAACCAAGTGGCTCCATAGCTTTAAATGCTCTTTTTAAAGTTAAATAATTGGAAATCTCTTATATTTATTTTATAATGATGGTGAATAACCATGCTGGGAGTTTCAGTTTGAAGGAAATTGGTCCAATAAAAGAAAACACAAATGTTTTCAAATATGCTCTTGAAACCAGTCAATAGGTTAGACTGAATGTGATATGTGTCTTTCCAATTTGGCTATAGCATACTAAAGCAGACTATTGCAATATAGGTTGCTGCAAATTAAGTTTTAGCAGCAGTAACAATAATGATGCATTAGGCCCCAGTGAGATTTGAACTCACGACCCCTGGTTTACAAGACCAGTGCTCTAACCCCTGAGCTATGGAGCCACTTGGTTAAGTTATTTTATACAGATTTTGGTGTCTGGTTGAGGATGGAAATTGATATTCAGCAAATTTCAAATCTTTTCTGGTAAATGTACTTTTTTCAATTACAATTGTTGTGTTTATGGTCATCTTAAGGTTCTTGAAGATTGCATCAAGACAGTCACATAAAATTGGCAAAGTAGTTGTAGTCATCTATAATGGACTAGGAATGTATTACTTTACTTCTTAACGAGCTGTAGGAGAGAGGCCAGGTTAACATAAAACAAAATGTTTAATCCTCCTGCCTTATAAAGGAACACTTCAACTTTGGTTTTCATTATACTTTAGCACTAATATGACAATTAAAAATGTAGGCTTATGTATACTGTTTTCATTCTCTTGGTTCTATTTATTGTGATGTTGAATCCTTTTCAAATGGCCTAATCTGATATATATGCAATATCTATAATTGAGGCATACCTGGGAGACACTTTGAATCAAATTATTTAAATGCATTTTAAAATGAGCTGTTTTATGTTAGTGTGGTGGTCATTACCCTGAGTGTGCTTGCACGTGTAGAGTATATATGCTTACATGTTCAAATCAGCCTTCAGTTATATCTATTGGCACCTATATTCAAAATATTGGTATCAATTGCACAAGATGAAATCTGCTCTATGCAATGCAATCTTGAAGAACCTTAAGATGACCATAAACACAACAATTGTAATTGAAAAAAGTACATTTACCAGAAAAGATTTGAAATTTGCTGTATATCAATTTCCATCCTCAACCAGACACCAAAATGTGTATAACATAACTTAACCAAGTGGCTCCATAGCTTTAAATGCTCTTTTTAAAGTTAAATAATTGGAAATCTCTTATATTTATTTTATAATGATGGTGAATAACCATGCTGGGAGTTTCAGTTTGAAGGAAATTGGTCCAATAAAAGAAAACACAAATGTTTTCAAATATGCTCTTGAAACCAGTCAATAGGTTAGACTGAATGCGATATGTGTCTTTCCAATTTGGCTATACAAGTGTGTATTCATCATCTTCTCATTTAGCATACTAAAGCAGACTATTGCAATATAGGTTGCTGCAAATTAAGTTTTAGCAGGAGTAACAATAAAGGCCCCAGTGAGATTTGAACTCACAACCTCTGGTTTACAAGACCAGTGCTCTAACCCCTAGGCTATGGAGCCACTTGGTTAAGTTATTTTATACACATTTTGGTGTCTGATTGAGGATGGAAATTGATATACAGCAAATTTCAAATCTTTTCTGGTAAATGTACTTTTTTCAATTACAATTGTTGTGTTTATGGTCATCTTAAGGTTCTTCAAGATTGCATCAAGACAGTCACATAAAATTGGCAAAGTAGTTGTAGTCATCTATAATGGACTAGGAATGTATTACTTTACTTCTTAACGAGCTGTAGGAGAGAGGCCAGGTTAACATAAAACAAAACATTTAATCCTCCTGCCTTATAAAGGAACACTTCAACTTTGGTTTTCATTATACTTTAGAACTAATATGACAATTAAAAATGTAGGCTTATGTATACTGTTTTCATTCTCTTGGTTCTATTTATTGTGATGTTGTATCCTTTTCAAATGGCCTATTCTGATATATATGCAATATCTATAATTGAGGCATACCTGGGAGACACTTTGAATCAAATTATTTAAATGCATTTTAAAATGAGCTGTTTTATGTTAGTGTGGTGTGTACATAATAGAGATCCAAAATTGGTCATACTTTCCATGGCTTTCCAACTTTAGGATCCATAGGGTAGAATTATTTGAAAATGTTAAATCCGGACATCTTTATAGAGTTATTTGTAGTCATTAGTGGTCATTACCCTGAGTGTGCTTGCACGTGTAGAGTATATATGCTTACATGTTCAAATCAGCCATAGGTGTCAGTTATATCTATTGACACCTATGTTCAAAATATTGGTATCAATTGCACAAGATGAAATCTGCTCTATGCAATGCAATCTTGAAGAACCTTAAGATGACCATAAACACAACAATTGTAATTGAAAAAAGTACATTTACCAGAAAAGATTTGAAATTTGCTGTATATCAATTTCCATCCTCAACCAGACACCAAAATGTGTATAACATAACTTAACCAAGTGGCTCCATAGCTTTAAATGCTCTTTTTAAAGTTAAATAATTGGAAATCTCTTATATTTATTTTATAATGATGGTGAATAACCATGCTGGGAGTTTCAGTTTGAAGGAAATTGGTCCAATAAAAGAAAACACAAATGTTTTCAAATATGCTCTTGAAACCAGTCAATAGGTTAGACTGAATGCGATATGTGTCTTTCCAATTTGGCTATACAAGTGTGTATTCATCATCTTCTCATTTAGCATACTAAAGCAGACTATTGCAATATAGGTTGCTGCAAATTAAGTTTTAGCAGGAGTAACAATAAAGGCCCCAGTGAGATTTGAACTCACAACCTCTGGTTTACAAGACCAGTGCTCTAACCCCTAGGCTATGGAGCCACTTGGTTAAGTTATTTTATACACATTTTGGTGTCTGATTGAGGATGGAAATTGATATACAGCAAATTTCAAATCTTTTCTGGTAAATGTACTTTTTTCAATTACAATTGTTGTGTTTATGGTCATCTTAAGGTTCTTCAAGATTGCATCAAGACAGTCACATAAAATTGGCAAAGTAGTTGTAGTCATCTATAATGGACTAGGAATGTATTACTTTACTTCTTAACGAGCTGTAGGAGAGAGGCCAGGTTAACATAAAACAAAACATTTAATCCTCCTGCCTTATAAAGGAACACTTCAACTTTGGTTTTCATTATACTTTAGAACTAATATGACAATTAAAAATGTAGGCTTATGTATACTGTTTTCATTCTCTTGGTTCTATTTATTGTGATGTTGTATCCTTTTCAAATGGCCTATTCTGATATATATGCAATATCTATAATTGAGGCATACCTGGGAGACACTTTGAATCAAATTATTTAAATGCATTTTAAAATGAGCTGTTTTATGTTAGTGTGGTGTGTACATAATAGAGATCCAAAATTGGTCATACTTTCCATGGCTTTCCAACTTTAGGATCCATAGGGTAGAATTATTTGAAAATGTTAAATCCGGACATCTTTATAGAGTTATTTGTAGTCATTAGTGGTCATTACCCTGAGTGTGCTTGCACGTGTAGAGTATATATGCTTACATGTTCAAATCAGCCATAGGTGTCAGTTATATCTATTGACACCTATGTTCAAAATATTGGTATCAATTGCACAAGATGAAATCTGCTCTATGCAATGCAATCTTGAAGAACCTTAAGATGACCATAAACACAACAATTGTAATTGAAAAAAGTACATTTACCAGAAAAGATTTGAAATTTGCTGTATATCAATTTCCATCCTCAACCAGACACCAAAATGTGTATAACATAACTTAACCAAGTGGCTCCATAGCTTTAAATGCTCTTTTTAAAGTTAAATAATTGGAAATCTCTTATATTTATTTTATAATGATGGTGAATAACCATGCTGGGAGTTTCAGTTTGAAGGAAATTGGTCCAATAAAAGAAAACACAAATGTTTTCAAATATGCTCTTGAAACCAGTCAATAGGTTAGACTGAATGCGATATGTGTCTTTCCAATTTGGCTATACAAGTGTGTATTCATCATCTTCTCATTTAGCATACTAAAGCAGACTATTGCAATATAGGTTGCTGCAAATTAAGTTTTAGCAGGAGTAACAATAATGATGCATTAGGCCCCAGTGAGATTTGAACTCACAACCTCTGGTTTACAAGACCAGTGCTCTAACCCCTAGGCTATGGAGCCACTTGGTTAAGTTATTTTATACACATTTTGGTGTCTGATTGAGGATGGAAATTGATATACAGCAAATTTCAAATCTTTTCTGGTAAATGTACTTTTTTCAATTACAATTGTTGTGTTTATGGTCATCTTAAGGTTCTTCAAGATTGCATCAAGACAGTCACATAAAATTGGCAAAGTAGTTGTAGTCATCTATAATGGACTAGGAATGTATTACTTTACTTCTTAACGAGCTGTAGGAGAGAGGCCAGTTTAGCATAAAACAAAATATTTAATCCTCCTGCCTTATAAAGGAACACTTCAACTTTGGTTTTCATTATACTTTAGCACTAATATGACAATTAAAAATGTAGGCTTATGTATACTGTATTCATTCTCTTGGTTTTATTTATTGTGATGTTGAATCCTTTTCAAATGGCCTATTCTGATATATATGCAATATCTATAATTGAGGCATACCTGGGAGACACTTTGAATCAAATTATTTAAATGCATTTTAAAATGAGCTGTTTTATGTTAGTGTGGTGTGTACATAATAGAGATCCAAAATTGGTCATACTTTCCATGGCTTTCCAACTTTAGGATCCATAGGGTAGAATTATTTGAAAATGTTAAATCCGGACATCTTTATAGAGTTATTTGTAGTCATTAGTGGTCATTACCCTGAGTGTGCTTGCACGTGTAGAGTATATATGCTTACATGTTCAAATCAGCCTTCAGTTATATCTATTGGCACCTATATTCAAAATATTGGTATCAATTGCACAAGATGAAATCTGCTCTATGCAATGCAATCTTGAAGAACCTTAAGATGACCATAAACACAACAATTGTAATTGAAAAAAGTACATTTACCAGAAAAGATTTGAAATTTGCTGTATATCAATTTCCATCCTCAACCAGACACCAAAATGTGTATAACATAACTTAACCAAGTGCCTCCATAGCTTTAAATGCTCTTTTTAAAGTTAAATAATTGGAAATCTCTTATATTTATTTTATAATGATGGTGAATAACCATGCTGGGAGTTTCAGTTTGAAGGAAATTGGTCCAATAAAAGAAAACACAAATGTTTTCAAATATGCTCTTGAAACCAGTCAATAGGTTAGACTGAATGCGATATGTGTCTTTCCAATTTGGCTATACAAGTGTGTATTCATCATCTTCTCATTTAGCATACTAAAGCAGACTATTGCAATATAGGTTGCTGCAAATTAAGTTTTAGCAGGAGTAACAATAATGACGCATTAGGCCCCAGTGAGATTTGAACTCACGACCCCTGGTTTACAAGACCAGTGCTCTAACCCCTAGGCTATGGAGCCACTTGGTTAAGTTATTTTATACACATTTTGGTGTCTGATTGAGGATGGAAATTGATATACAGCAAATTTCAAATCTTTTCTGGTAAATGTACTTTTTTCAATTACAATTGTTGTGTTTATGGTCATCTTAAGGTTCTTCAAGATTGCATCAAGACAGTCACATAAAAATGGCAAAGTAGTTGTAGTCATCTATAATGGACTAGGAATGTATTACTTTACTTCTTAACGAGCTGTAGGAGAGAGGCCAGGTTAGCATAAAACAAAATATTTAATCCTCCTGCCTTATAAAGGAACACTTCAACTTTGGTTTTCATTATACTTTAGCACTAATATGACAATTAAAAATGTAGGCTTATGTATACTGTTTTCATTCTCTTGGTTTTATTTATTGTGATGTTGAATCCTTTTCAAATGGCCTATTCTGATATATATGCAATATCTATAATTGAGGCATACCTGGGAGACACTTTGAATCAAATTATTTAAATGCATTTTAAAATGAGCTGTTTTATGTTAGTGTGGTGTGTACATAATAGAGATCCAAAATTGGTCATACTTTCCATGGCTTTCCAACTTTAGGATCCATAGGGTAGAATTATTTGAAAATGTTGAATCCGGACATCTTTATAGAGTTATTTGTAGTCATTAGTGGTCATTACCCTGAGTGTGCTTGCACGTGTAGAGTATATATGCTTACATGTTCAAATCAGCCTTCAGTTATATCTATTGGCACCTATATTCAAAATATTGGTATCAATTGCACAAGATGAAATCTGCTCTATGCAATGCAATCTTGAAGAACCTTAAGATGACCATAAACACAACAATTGTAATTGAAAAAAGTACATTTACCAGAAAAGATTTGAAATTTGCTGTATATCAATTTCCATCCTCAACCAGACACCAAAATGTGTATAACATAACTTAACCAAGTGGCTCCATAGCTTTAAATGCTCTTTTTAAAGTTAAATAATTGGAAATCTCTTATATTTATTTTATAATGATGGTGAATAACCATGCTGGGAGTTTCAGTTTGAAGGAAATTGGTCCAATAAAAGAAAACACAAATGTTTTCAAATATGCTCTTGAAACCAGTCAATAGGTTAGACTGAATGCGATATGTGTCTTTCCAATTTGGCTATACAAGTGTGTATTCATCATCTTCTCATTTAGCATACTAAAGCAGACTATTGCAATATAGGTTGCTGCAAATTAAGTTTTAGCAGGAGTAACAATAATGACGCATTAGGCCCCAGTGAGATTTGAACTCACGACCCCTGGTTTACAAGACCAGTGTACTCACCCCTGAGCTATGGAGCCACTTGGTTAAGTTATTTTATACACATTTTGGTGTCTGATTGAGGATGGAAATTGATATACAGCAAATTTCAAATCTTTTCTGGTAAATGTACTTTTTTCAATTACAATTGTTGTGTTTATGGTCATCTTAAGGTTCTTCAAGATTGCATCAAGACAGTCACATAAAATTGGCAAAGTAGTTGTAGTCATCTATAATGGACTAGGAATGTATTACTTTACTTCTTAACGAGCTGTAGGAGAGAGGCCAGGTTAGCATAAAACAAAATATTTAATCCTCCTGCCTTATAAAGGAACACTTCAACTTTGGTTTTCATTATACTTTAGCACTAATATGACAATTAAAAATGTAGGCTTATGTATACTGTTTTCATTCTCTTGGTTTTATTTATTGTGATGTTGAATCCTTTTCAAATGGCCTATTCTGATATATATGCAATATCTATAATTGAGGCATACCTGGGAGACACTTTGAATCAAATTATTTAAATGCATTTTAAAATGAGCTGTTTTATGTTAGTGTGGTGTGTACATAATAGAGATCCAAAATTGGTCATACTTTCCATGGCTTTCCAACTTTAGGATCCATAGGGTAGAATTATTTGAAAATGTTAAATCCGGACATCTTTATAGAGTTATTTGTAGTCATTAGTGGTCATTACCCTGAGTGTGCTTGCACGTGTAGAGTATATATGCTTACATGTTCAAATCAGCCTTCAGTTATATCTATTGGCACCTATATTCAAAATATTGGTATCAATTGCACAAGATGAAATCTGCTCTATGCAATGCAATCTTGAAGAACCTTAAGATGACCATAAACACAACAATTGTAATTGAAAAAAGTACATTTACCAGAAAAGATTTGAAATTTGCTGTATATCAATTTCCATCCTCAACCAGACACCAAAATGTGTATAACATAACTTAACCAAGTGCCTCCATAGCTTTAAATGCTCTTTTTAAAGTTAAATAATTGGAAATCTCTTATATTTATTTTATAATGATGGTGAATAACCATGCTGGGAGTTTCAGTTTGAAGGAAATTGGTCCAATAAAAGAAAACACAAATGTTTTCAAATATGCTCTTGAAACCAGTCAATAGGTTAGACTGAATGCGATATGTGTCTTTCCAATTTGGCTATACAAGTGTGAATTCATCATCTTCTCATTTAGCATACTAAAGCAGACTATTGCAATATAGGTTGCTGCAAATTAAGTTTTAGCAGGAGTATTGTTACGCATGACGCATTAGTGAGATTTGAACTCACAACCTCTGGTTTACAAGACCAGTGCTCTAACCCCTAGGCTATGGAGCCACTTGGTTAAGTTATTTTATACACATTTTGGTGTCTGATTGAGGATGGAAATTGATATACAGCAAATTTCAAATCTTTTCTGGTAAATGTACTTTTTTCAATTACAATTGTTGTGTTTATGGTCATCTTAAGGTTCTTCAAGATTGCATCAAGACAGTCACATAAAATTGGCAAAGTAGTTGTAGTCATCTATAATGGACTAGGAATGTATTACATTACTTCTTAACGAGCTGTAGGAGAGAGGCCAGGTTAGCATAAAACAAAATATTTAATCCTCCTGCCTTATAAAGGAACACTTCAACTTTGGTTTTCATTATACTTTAGAACTAATATGACAATTAAAAATGTAGGCTTATGTATACTGTTTTCATTCTCTTGGTTCTATTTATTGTGATGTTGTATCCTTTTCAAATGGCCTATTCTGATATATATGCAATATCTATAATTGAGGCATACCTGGGAGACACTTTGAATCAAATTATTTAAATGCATTTTAAAATGAGCTGTTTTATGTTAGTGTGGTGTGTACATAATAGAGATCCAAAATTGGTCATACTTTCCATGGCTTTCCAACTTTAGGATCCATAGGGTAGAATTATTTGAAAATGTTAAATCCGGACATCTTTATAGAGTTATTTGTAGTCATTAGTGGTCATTACCCTGAGTGTGCTTGCACGTGTAGAGTATATATGCTTACATGTTCAAATCAGCCATAGGTGTCAGTTATATCTATTGACACCTATGTTCAAAATATTGGTATCAATTGCACAAGATGAAATCTGCTCTATGCAATGCAATCTTGAAGAACCTTAAGATGACCATAAACACAACAATTGTAATTGAAAAAAGTACATTTACCAGAAAAGATTTGAAATTTGCTGTATATCAATTTCCATCCTCAACCAGACACCAAAATGTGTATAACATAACTTAACCAAGTGGCTCCATAGCTTTAAATGCTCTTTTTAAAGTTAAATAATTGGAAATCTCTTATATTTATTTTATAATGATGGTGAATAACCATGCTGGGAGTTTCAGTTTGAAGGAAATTGGTCCAATAAAAGAAAACACAAATGTTTTCAAATATGCTCTTGAAACCAGTCAATAGGTTAGACTGAATGCGATATGTGTCTTTCCAATTTGGCTATACAAGTGTGTATTCATCATCTTCTCATTTAGCATACTAAAGCAGACTATTGCAATATAGGTTGCTGCAAATTAAGTTTTAGCAGGAGTAACAATAATGATGCATTAGGCCCCAGTGAGATTTGAACTCACAACCTCTGGTTTACAAGACCAGTGCTCTAACCCCTAGGCTATGGAGCCACTTGGTTAAGTTATTTTATACACATTTTGGTGTCTGATTGAGGATGGAAATTGATATACAGCAAATTTCAAATCTTTTCTGGTAAATGTACTTTTTTCAATTACAATTGTTGTGTTTATGGTCATCTTAAGGTTCTTCAAGATTGCATCAAGACAGTCACATAAAATTGGCAAAGTAGTTGTAGTCATCTATAATGGACTAGGAATGTATTACTTTACTTCTTAACGAGCTGTAGGAGAGAGGCCAGTTTAGCATAAAACAAAATATTTAATCCTCCTGCCTTATAAAGGAACACTTCAACTTTGGTTTTCATTATACTTTAGCACTAATATGACAATTAAAAATGTAGGCTTATGTATACTGTATTCATTCTCTTGGTTTTATTTATTGTGATGTTGAATCCTTTTCAAATGGCCTATTCTGATATATATGCAATATCTATAATTGAGGCATACCTGGGAGACACTTTGAATCAAATTATTTAAATGCATTTTAAAATGAGCTGTTTTATGTTAGTGTGGTGTGTACATAATAGAGATCCAAAATTGGTCATACTTTCCATGGCTTTCCAACTTTAGGATCCATAGGGTAGAATTATTTGAAAATGTTAAATCCGGACATCTTTATAGAGTTATTTGTAGTCATTAGTGGTCATTACCCTGAGTGTGCTTGCACGTGTAGAGTATATATGCTTACATGTTCAAATCAGCCTTCAGTTATATCTATTGGCACCTATATTCAAAATATTGGTATCAATTGCACAAGATGAAATCTGCTCTATGCAATGCAATCTTGAAGAACCTTAAGATGACCATAAACACAACAATTGTAATTGAAAAAAGTACATTTACCAGAAAAGATTTGAAATTTGCTGTATATCAATTTCCATCCTCAACCAGACACCAAAATGTGTATAACATAACTTAACCAAGTGCCTCCATAGCTTTAAATGCTCTTTTTAAAGTTAAATAATTGGAAATCTCTTATATTTATTTTATAATGATGGTGAATAACCATGCTGGGAGTTTCAGTTTGAAGGAAATTGGTCCAATAAAAGAAAACACAAATGTTTTCAAATATGCTCTTGAAACCAGTCAATAGGTTAGACTGAATGCGATATGTGTCTTTCCAATTTGGCTATACAAGTGTGTATTCATCATCTTCTCATTTAGCATACTAAAGCAGACTATTGCAATATAGGTTGCTGCAAATTAAGTTTTAGCAGGAGTAACAATAATGACGCATTAGGCCCCAGTGAGATTTGAACTCACGACCCCTGGTTTACAAGACCAGTGCTCTAACCCCTAGGCTATGGAGCCACTTGGTTAAGTTATTTTATACACATTTTGGTGTCTGATTGAGGATGGAAATTGATATACAGCAAATTTCAAATCTTTTCTGGTAAATGTACTTTTTTCAATTACAATTGTTGTGTTTATGGTCATCTTAAGGTTCTTCAAGATTGCATCAAGACAGTCACATAAAAATGGCAAAGTAGTTGTAGTCATCTATAATGGACTAGGAATGTATTACTTTACTTCTTAACGA
The DNA here is from genome assembly GCA_031769625.1 of Taudactylus pleione. Lineage (NCBI taxonomy): Eukaryota > Metazoa > Chordata > Amphibia > Anura > Myobatrachidae > Taudactylus > Taudactylus pleione. The sequence goes on along the minus strand of JAUIMM010001968.1, from coordinate 288,642 downwards.
GCTGTAGGAGAGAGGCCAGGTTAGCATAAAACAAAATATTTAATCCTCCTGCCTTATAAAGGAACACTTCAACTTTGGTTTTCATTATACTTTAGCACTAATATGACAATTAAAAATGTAGGCTTATGTATACTGTTTTCATTCTCTTGGTTTTATTTATTGTGATGTTGAATCCTTTTCAAATGGCCTATTCTGATATATATGCAATATCTATAATTGAGGCATACCTGGGAGACACTTTGAATCAAATTATTTAAATGCATTTTAAAATGAGCTGTTTTATGTTAGTGTGGTGTGTACATAATAGAGATCCAAAATTGGTCATACTTTCCATGGCTTTCCAACTTTAGGATCCATAGGGTAGAATTATTTGAAAATGTTGAATCCGGACATCTTTATAGAGTTATTTGTAGTCATTAGTGGTCATTACCCTGAGTGTGCTTGCACGTGTAGAGTATATATGCTTACATGTTCAAATCAGCCTTCAGTTATATCTATTGGCACCTATATTCAAAATATTGGTATCAATTGCACAAGATGAAATCTGCTCTATGCAATGCAATCTTGAAGAACCTTAAGATGACCATAAACACAACAATTGTAATTGAAAAAAGTACATTTACCAGAAAAGATTTGAAATTTGCTGTATATCAATTTCCATCCTCAACCAGACACCAAAATGTGTATAACATAACTTAACCAAGTGGCTCCATAGCTTTAAATGCTCTTTTTAAAGTTAAATAATTGGAAATCTCTTATATTTATTTTATAATGATGGTGAATAACCATGCTGGGAGTTTCAGTTTGAAGGAAATTGGTCCAATAAAAGAAAACACAAATGTTTTCAAATATGCTCTTGAAACCAGTCAATAGGTTAGACTGAATGCGATATGTGTCTTTCCAATTTGGCTATACAAGTGTGTATTCATCATCTTCTCATTTAGCATACTAAAGCAGACTATTGCAATATAGGTTGCTGCAAATTAAGTTTTAGCAGGAGTAACAATAATGACGCATTAGGCCCCAGTGAGATTTGAACTCACGACCCCTGGTTTACAAGACCAGTGTACTCACCCCTGAGCTATGGAGCCACTTGGTTAAGTTATTTTATACACATTTTGGTGTCTGATTGAGGATGGAAATTGATATACAGCAAATTTCAAATCTTTTCTGGTAAATGTACTTTTTTCAATTACAATTGTTGTGTTTATGGTCATCTTAAGGTTCTTCAAGATTGCATCAAGACAGTCACATAAAATTGGCAAAGTAGTTGTAGTCATCTATAATGGACTAGGAATGTATTACTTTACTTCTTAACGAGCTGTAGGAGAGAGGCCAGGTTAGCATAAAACAAAATATTTAATCCTCCTGCCTTATAAAGGAACACTTCAACTTTGGTTTTCATTATACTTTAGCACTAATATGACAATTAAAAATGTAGGCTTATGTATACTGTTTTCATTCTCTTGGTTTTATTTATTGTGATGTTGAATCCTTTTCAAATGGCCTATTCTGATATATATGCAATATCTATAATTGAGGCATACCTGGGAGACACTTTGAATCAAATTATTTAAATGCATTTTAAAATGAGCTGTTTTATGTTAGTGTGGTGTGTACATAATAGAGATCCAAAATTGGTCATACTTTCCATGGCTTTCCAACTTTAGGATCCATAGGGTAGAATTATTTGAAAATGTTAAATCCGGACATCTTTATAGAGTTATTTGTAGTCATTAGTGGTCATTACCCTGAGTGTGCTTGCACGTGTAGAGTATATATGCTTACATGTTCAAATCAGCCTTCAGTTATATCTATTGGCACCTATATTCAAAATATTGGTATCAATTGCACAAGATGAAATCTGCTCTATGCAATGCAATCTTGAAGAACCTTAAGATGACCATAAACACAACAATTGTAATTGAAAAAAGTACATTTACCAGAAAAGATTTGAAATTTGCTGTATATCAATTTCCATCCTCAACCAGACACCAAAATGTGTATAACATAACTTAACCAAGTGCCTCCATAGCTTTAAATGCTCTTTTTAAAGTTAAATAATTGGAAATCTCTTATATTTATTTTATAATGATGGTGAATAACCATGCTGGGAGTTTCAGTTTGAAGGAAATTGGTCCAATAAAAGAAAACACAAATGTTTTCAAATATGCTCTTGAAACCAGTCAATAGGTTAGACTGAATGCGATATGTGTCTTTCCAATTTGGCTATACAAGTGTGAATTCATCATCTTCTCATTTAGCATACTAAAGCAGACTATTGCAATATAGGTTGCTGCAAATTAAGTTTTAGCAGGAGTATTGTTACGCATGACGCATTAGTGAGATTTGAACTCACAACCTCTGGTTTACAAGACCAGTGCTCTAACCCCTAGGCTATGGAGCCACTTGGTTAAGTTATTTTATACACATTTTGGTGTCTGATTGAGGATGGAAATTGATATACAGCAAATTTCAAATCTTTTCTGGTAAATGTACTTTTTTCAATTACAATTGTTGTGTTTATGGTCATCTTAAGGTTCTTCAAGATTGCATCAAGACAGTCACATAAAATTGGCAAAGTAGTTGTAGTCATCTATAATGGACTAGGAATGTATTACATTACTTCTTAACGAGCTGTAGGAGAGAGGCCAGGTTAGCATAAAACAAAATATTTAATCCTCCTGCCTTATAAAGGAACACTTCAACTTTGGTTTTCATTATACTTTAGCACTAATATGACAATTAAAAATGTAGGCTTATGTATACTGTTTTCATTCTCTTGGTTTTATTTATTGTGATGTTGAATCCTTTTCAAATGGCCTATTCTGATATATATGCAATATCTATAATTGAGGCATACCTGGGAGACACTTTGAATCAAATTATTTAAATGCATTTTAAAATGAGCTGTTTTATGTTAGTGTGGTGTGTACATAATAGAGATCCAAAATTGGTCATACTTTCCATGGCTTTCCAACTTTAGGATCCATAGGGTAGAATTATTTGAAAATGTTAAATCCGGACATCTTTATAGAGTTATTTGTAGTCATTAGTGGTCATTACCCTGAGTGTGCTTGCACGTGTAGAGTATATATGCTTACATGTTCAAATCAGCCTTCAGTTATATCTATTGGCACCTATATTCAAAATATTGGTATCAATTGCACAAGATGAAATCTGCTCTATGCAATGCAATCTTGAAGAACCTTAAGATGACCATAAACACAACAATTGTAATTGAAAAAAGTACATTTACCAGAAAAGATTTGAAATTTGCTGTATATCAATTTCCATCCTCAACCAGACACCAAAATGTGTATAACATAACTTAACCAAGTGGCTCCATAGCTTTAAATGCTCTTTTTAAAGTTAAATAATTGGAAATCTCTTATATTTATTTTATAATGATGGTGAATAACCATGCTGGGAGTTTCAGTTTGAAGGAAATTGGTCCAATAAAAGAAAACACAAATGTATTCAAATATGCTCTTGAAACCAGTCAATAGGTTAGACTGAATGCGATATGTGTCTTTCCAATTTGGCTATACAAGTGTGTATTCATCATCTTCTCATTTAGCATACTAAAGCAGACTATTGCAATATAGGTTGCTGCAAATTAAGTTTTAGCAGGAGTAACAATAATGACGCATTAGGCCCCAGTGAGATTTGAACTCACAACCTCTGGTTTACAAGACCAGTGCTCTAACCCCTAGGCTATGGAGCCACTTGGTTAAGTTATTTTATACACATTTTGGTGTCTGATTGAGGATGGAAATTGATATACAGCAAATTTCAAATCTTTTCTGGTAAATGTACTTTTTTCAATTACAATTGTTGTGTTTATGGTCATCTTAAGGTTCTTCAAGATTGAATCAAGACAGTCACATAAAATTGGCAAAGTAGTTGTAGTCATCTATAATGGACTAGGAATGTATTACTTTACTTCTTAACGAGCTGTAGGAGAGAGGCCAGGTTAGCATAAAACAAAATATTTAATCCTCCTGCCTTATAAAGGAACACTTCAACTTTGGCTTTCATTATACTTTAGCACTAATATGACAATTAAAAATGTAGGCTTATGTATACTGTTTTCATTCTCTTGGTTCTATTTATTGTGATGTTGAATCCTTTTCAAATGGCCTAATCTGATATATATGCAATATCTATAATTGAGGCATACCTGGGAGACACTTTGAATCAAATTATTTAAATGCATTTTAAAATGAGCTGTTTTATGTTATTGTGGTGTGTACATAATAGAGATCCAAAATTGGTCATACTTTCCATGGCTTTCCAACTTTAGGATCAATAGGGTAGAATTATTTCAAAATGTTAAAGCCGGACATCTTTATAGAGTTATTTGTAGTCATTAGTGGTCATTACCCTGAGTGTGCTTGCACGTGTAGAGTATATATGCTTACATGTTCAAATCAGCCTTCAGTTATATCTATTGGCACCTATATTCAAAATATTGGTATCAATTGCACAAGATGAAATCTGCTCTATGCAATGCAATCTTGAAGAACCTTAAGATGACCATAAACACAACAATTGTAATTGAAAAAAGTACATTTACCAGAAAAGATTTGAAATTTGCTGTATATCAATTTCCATCCTCAACCAGACACCAAAATGTGTATAACATAACTTAACCAAGTGGCTCCATAGCTTTAAATGCTCTTTTTAAAGTTAAATAATTGGAAATCTCTTATATTTATTTTATAATGATGGTGAATAACCATGCTGGGAGTTTCAGTTTGAAGGAAATTGGTCCAATAAAAGAAAACACAAATGTTTTCAAATATGCTCTTGAAACCAGTCAATAGGTTAGACTGAATGCGATATGTGTCTTTCCAATTTGGCTATACAAGTGTGTATTCATCATCTTCTCATTTAGCATACTAAAGCAGACTATTGCAATATAGGTTGCTGCAAATTAAGTTTTAGCAGGAGTAACAATAATGACGCATTAGGCCCCAGTGAGATTTGAACTCACAACCTCTGGTTTACAAGACCAGTGCTCTAACCCCTAGGCTACGGAGCCACTTCGTTAAGTTATTTTATACACATTTTGGTGTCTGATTGAGGATGGAAATTGATATACAGCAAATTTCAAATCTTTTCTGGTAAATGTACTTTTTTCAATTACAATTGTTGTGTTTATGGTCATCTTAAGGTTCTTCAAGATTGCATCAAGACAGTCACATAAAATTGGCAAAGTAGTTGTAGTCATCTATAATGGACTAGGAATGTATTACTTTACTTCTTAACGAGCTGTAGGAGAGAGGCCAGGTTAGCATAAAACAAAATATTTAATCCTCCTGCCTTATAAAGGAACACTTCAACTTTGGCTTTCATTATACTTTAGCACTAATATGACAATTAAAAATGTAGGCTTATGTATACTGTTTTCATTCTCTTGGTTCTATTTATTGTGATGTTGAATCCTTTTCAAATGGCCTAATCTGATATATATGCAATATCTATAATTGAGGCATACCTGGGAGACACTTTGAATCAAATTATTTAAATGCATTTTAAAATGAGCTGTTTTATGTTAGTGTGGTGTGTACATAATAGAGATCCAAAATTGGTCATACTTTCCATGGCTTTCCAACTTTAGGATCCATAGGGTAGAATTATTTGAAAATGTTAAATCCGGACATCTTTATAGAGTTATTTGTAGTCATTAGTGGTCATTACCCTGAGTGTGCTTGCACGTGTAGAGTATATATGCTTACATGTTCAAATCAGCCTTCAGTTATATCTATTGGCACCTATATTCAAAATATTGGTATCAATTGCACAAGATGAAATCTGCTCTATGCAATGCAATCTTGAAGAACCTTAAGATGACCATAAACACAACAATTGTAATTGAAAAAAGTACATTTACCAGAAAAGATTTGAAATTTGCTGTATATCAATTTCCATCCTCAACCAGACACCAAAATGTGTATAACATAACTTAACCAAGTGGCTCCATAGCTTTAAATGCTCTTTTTAAAGTTAAATAATTGGAAATCTCTTATATTTATTTTATAATGATGGTGAATAACCATGCTGGGAGTTTCAGTTTGAAGGAAATTGGTCCAATAAAAGAAAACACAAATGTTTTCAAATATGCTCTTGAAACCAGTCAATAGGTTAGACTGAATGCGATATGTGTCTTTCCAATTTGGCTATACAAGTGTGTATTCATCATCTTCTCATTTAGCATACTAAAGCAGACTATTGCAATATAGGTTGCTGCAAATTAAGTTTTAGCAGGAGTAACAATAATGACGCATTAGGCCCCAGTGAGATTTGAACTCACAACCTCTGGTTTACAAGACCAGTGCTCTAACCCCTAGGCTATGGAGCCACTTGGTTAAGTTATTTTATACACATTTTGGTGTCTGATTGAGGATGGAAATTGATATACAGCAAATTTCAAATCTTTTCTGGTAAATGTACTTTTTTCAATTACAATTGTTGTGTTTATGGTCATCTTAAGGTTCTTCAAGATTGCATCAAGACAGTCACATAAAATTGGCAAAGTAGTTGTAGTCATCTATAATGGACTAGGAATGTATTACTTTACTTCTTAACGAGCTGTAGGAGAGAGGCCAGGTTAGCATAAAACAAAATATTTAATCCTCCTGCCTTATAAAGGAACACTTCAACTTTGGCTTTCATTATACTTTAGCACTAATATGACAATTAAAAATGTAGGCTTATGTATACTGTTTTCATTCTCTTGGTTCTATTTATTGTGATGTTGAATCCTTTTCAAATGGCCTAATCTGATATATATGCAATATCTATAATTGAGGCATACCTGGGAGACACTTTGAATCAAATTATTTAAATGCATTTTAAAATGAGCTGTTTTATGTTATTGTGGTGTGTACATAATAGAGATCCAAAATTGGTCATACTTTCCATGGCTTTCCAACTTTAGGATCAATAGGGTAGAATTATTTCAAAATGTTAAAGCCGGACATCTTTATAGAGTTATTTGTAGTCATTAGTGGTCATTACCCTGAGTGTGCTTGCACGTGTAGAGTATATATGCTTACATGTTCAAATCAGCCTTCAGTTATATCTATTGGCACCTATATTCAAAATATTGGTATCAATTGCACAAGATGAAATCTGCTCTTTGCAATGCAATCTTGAAGAACCTTAAGATGACCATAAACACAACAATTGTAATTGAAAAAAGTACATTTACCAGAAAAGATTTGAAATTTGCTGTATATCAATTTCCATCCTCAACCAGACACCAAAATGTGTATAACATAACTTAACCAAGTGGCTCCATAGCTTTAAATGCTCTTTTTAAAGTTAAATAATTGGAAATCTCTTATATTTATTTTATAATGATGGTGAATAACCATGCTGGGAGTTTCAGTTTGAAGGAAATTGGTCCAATAAAAGAAAACACAAATGTTTTCAAATATGCTCTTGAAACCAGTCAATAGGTTAGACTGAATGCGATATGTGTCTTTCCAATTTGGCTATACAAGTGTGTATTCATCATCTTCTCATTTAGCATACTAAAGCAGACTATTGCAATATAGGTTGCTGCAAATTAAGTTTTAGCAGGAGTAACAATAATGACGCATTAGGCCCCAGTGAGATTTGAACTCACAACCTCTGGTTTACAAGACCAGTGCTCTAACCCCTAGGCTATGGAGCCACTTGGTTAAGTTATTTTATACACATTTTGGTGTCTGATTGAGGATGGAAATTGATATACAGCAAATTTCAAATCTTTTCTGGTAAATGTACTTTTTTCAATTACAATTGTTGTGTTTATGGTCATCTTAAGGTTCTTCAAGATTGCATCAAGACAGTCACATAAAATTGGCAAAGTAGTTGTAGTCATCTATAATGGACTAGGAATGTATTACTTTACTTCTTAACGAGCTGTAGGAGAGAGGCCAGGTTAGCATAAAACAAAATATTTAATCCTCCTGCCTTATAAAGGAACACTTCAACTTTGGCTTTCATTATACTTTAGCACTAATATGACAATTAAAAATGTAGGCTTATGTATACTGTTTTCATTCTCTTGGTTCTATTTATTGTGATGTTGAATCCTTTTCAAATGGCCTAATCTGATATATATGCAATATCTATAATTGAGGCATACCTGGGAGACACTTTGAATCAAATTATTTAAATGCATTTTAAAATGAGCTGTTTTATGTTATTGTGGTGTGTACATAATAGAGATCCAAAATTGGTCATACTTTCCATGGCTTTCCAACTTTAGGATCAATAGGGTAGAATTATTTCAAAATGTTAAAGCCGGACATCTTTATAGAGTTATTTGTAGTCATTAGTGGTCATTACCCTGAGTGTGCTTGCACGTGTAGAGTATATATGCTTACATGTTCAAATCAGCCTTCAGTTATATCTATTGGCACCTATATTCAAAATATTGGTATCAATTGCACAAGATGAAATCTGCTCTTTGCAATGCAATCTTGAAGAACCTTAAGATGACCATAAACACAACAATTGTAATTGAAAAAAGTACATTTACCAGAAAAGATTTGAAATTTGCTGTATATCAATTTCCATCCTCAACCAGACACCAAAATGTGTATAACATAACTTAACCAAGTGGCTCCATAGCTTTAAATGCTCTTTTTAAAGTTAAATAATTGGAAATCTCTTATATTTATTTTATAATGATGGTGAATAACCATGCTGGGAGTTTCAGTTTGAAGGAAATTGGTCCAATAAAAGAAAACACAAATGTTTTCAAATATGCTCTTGAAACCAGTCAATAGGTTAGACTGAATGCGATATGTGTCTTTCCAATTTGGCTATACAAGTGTGTATTCATCATCTTCTCATTTAGCATACTAAAGCAGACTATTGCAATATAGGTTGCTGCAAATTAAGTTTTAGCAGGAGTAACAATAATGACGCATTAGGCCCCAGTGAGATTTGAACTCACAACCTCTGGTTTACAAGACCAGTGCTCTAACCCCTAGGCTATGGAGCCACTTGGTTAAGTTATTTTATACACATTTTGGTGTCTGATTGAGGATGGAAATTGATATACAGCAAATTTCAAATCTTTTCTGGTAAATGTACTTTTTTCAATTACAATTGTTGTGTTTATGGTCATCTTAAGGTTCTTCAAGATTGCATCAAGACAGTCACATAAAATTGGCAAAGTAGTTGTAGTCATCTATAATGGACTAGGAATGTATTACTTTACTTCTTAACGAGCTGTAGGAGAGAGGCCAGGTTAGCATAAAACAAAATATTTAATCCTCCTGCCTTATAAAGGAACACTTCAACTTTGGCTTTCATTATACTTTAGCACTAATATGACAATTAAAAATGTAGGCTTATGTATACTGTTTTCATTCTCTTGGTTCTATTTATTGTGATGTTGAATCCTTTTCAAATGGCCTAATCTGATATATATGCAATATCTATAATTGAGGCATACCTGGGAGACACTTTGAATCAAATTATTTAAATGCATTTTAAAATGAGCTGTTTTATGTTATTGTGGTGTGTACATAATAGAGATCCAAAATTGGTCATACTTTCCATGGCTTTCCAACTTTAGGATCAATAGGGTAGAATTATTTCAAAATGTTAAAGCCGGACATCTTTATAGAGTTATTTGTAGTCATTAGTGGTCATTACCCTGAGTGTGCTTGCACGTGTAGAGTATATATGCTTACATGTTCAAATCAGCCTTCAGTTATATCTATTGGCACCTATATTCAAAATATTGGTATCAATTGCACAAGATGAAATCTGCTCTATGCAATGCAATCTTGAAGAACCTTAAGATGACCATAAACACAACAATTGTAATTGAAAAAAGTACATTTACCAGAAAAGATTTGAAATTTGCTGTATATCAATTTCCATCCTCAACCAGACACCAAAATGTGTATAACATAACTTAACCAAGTGGCTCCATAGCTTTAAATGCTCTTTTTAAAGTTAAATAATTGGAAATCTCTTATATTTATTTTATAATGATGGTGAATAACCATGCTGGGAGTTTCAGTTTGAAGGAAATTGGTCCAATAAAAGAAAACACAAATGTTTTCAAATATGCTCTTGAAACCAGTCAATAGGTTAGACTGAATGCGATATGTGTCTTTCCAATTTGGCTATACAAGTGTGTATTCATCATCTTCTCATTTAGCATACTAAAGCAGACTATTGCAATATAGGTTGCTGCAAATTAAGTTTTAGCAGGAGTAACAATAATGACGCATTAGGCCCCAGTGAGATTTGAACTCACAACCTCTGGTTTACAAGACCAGTGCTCTAACCCCTAGGCTATGGAGCCACTTGGTTAAGTTATTTTATACACATTTTGGTGTCTGATTGAGGATGGAAATTGATATACAGCAAATTTCAAATCTTTTCTGGTAAATGTACTTTTTTCAATTACAATTGTTGTGTTTATGGTCATCTTAAGGTTCTTCAAGATTGCATCAAGACAGTCACATAAAATTGGCAAAGTAGTTGTAGTCATCTATAATGGACTAGGAATGTATTACTTTACTTCTTAACGAGCTGTAGGAGAGAGGCCAGGTTAGCATAAAACAAAATATTTAATCCTCCTGCCTTATAAAGGAACACTTCAACTTTGGCTTTCATTATACTTTAGCACTAATATGACAATTAAAAATGTAGGCTTATGTATACTGTTTTCATTCTCTTGGTTCTATTTATTGTGATGTTGAATCCTTTTCAAATGGCCTAATCTGATATATATGCAATATCTATAATTGAGGCATACCTGGGAGACACTTTGAATCAAATTATTTAAATGCATTTTAAAATGAGCTGTTTTATGTTATTGTGGTGTGTACATAATAGAGATCCAAAATTGGTCATACTTTCCATGGCTTTCCAACTTTAGGATCAATAGGGTAGAATTATTTCAAAATGTTAAAGCCGGACATCTTTATAGAGTTATTTGTAGTCATTAGTGGTCATTACCCTGAGTGTGCTTGCACGTGTAGAGTATATATGCTTACATGTTCAAATCAGCCTTCAGTTATATCTATTGGCACCTATATTCAAAATATTGGTATCAATTGCACAAGATGAAATCTGCTCTATGCAATGCAATCTTGAAGAACCTTAAGATGACCATAAACACAACAATTGTAATTGAAAAAAGTACATTTACCAGAAAAGATTTGAAATTTGCTGTATATCAATTTCCATCCTCAACCAGACACCAAAATGTGTATAACATAACTTAACCAAGTGGCTCCATAGCTTTAAATGCTCTTTTTAAAGTTAAATAATTGGAAATCTCTTATATTTATTTTATAATGATGGTGAATAACCATGCTGGGAGTTTCAGTTTGAAGGAAATTGGTCCAATAAAAGAAAACACAAATGTTTTCAAATATGCTCTTGAAACCAGTCAATAGGTTAGACTGAATGTGATATGTGTCTTTCCAATTTGGCTATACAAGTGTGTATTCATCATCTTCTCATTTAGCATACTAAAGCAGACTATTGCAATATAGGTTGCTGCAAATTAAGTTTTAGCAGCAGTAACAATAATGACGCATTAGGCACCAGTGAGATTTGAACTCACGACCCCTGCTTTACAAGACCAGTGCTCTAACCCCTGAGCTATGGAGCCACTTGGTTAAGTTATTTTATACAGATTTTGGTGTCTGGTTGAGTATGGAAATTGATATTCAGCAAATTTCAAATCTTTTCTGGTAAATGTACTTTTTTCAATTACAATTGTTGTGTTTATGGTCATCTTAAGGTTCTTCAAGATTGCATCAAGACAGTCACATAAAATTGGCAAAGTAGTTGTAGTCATCTATAATGGACTAGGAATGTATTACTTTACTTCTTAACGAGCTGTAGGAGAGAGGCCAGGTTAACATAAAACAAAATATTTAATCCTCCTGCCTTATAAAGGAACACTTCAACTTTGGTTTTCATTATACTTTAGCACTAATATGACAATTAAAAATGTAGGCTTATGTATACTGTTTTCATTCTCTTGGTTCTATTTATTGTGATGTTGAATCCTTTTCAAATGGCCTAATCTGATATATATGCAATATCTATAATTGAGGCATACCTGGGAGACACTTTGAATCAAATTATTTAAATGCATTTTAAAATGAGCTGTTTTATGTTAGTGTGGTGTGTACATAATAGAGATCCAAAATTGGTCATACTTTCCATGGCTTTCCAACTTTAGGATCCATAGGGTAGAATTATTTCAAAATGTTAAATCCGGACATCTTTATAGAGTTATTTGTAGTCATTAGTGGTCATTACCCTGAGTGTGCTTGCACGTGTAGAGTATATATGCTTACATGTTCAAATCAGCCTTCAGTTATATCTATTGGCACCTATATTCAAAATATTGGTATCAATTGCACAAGATGAAATCTGCTCTATGCAATGCAATCTTGAAGAACCTTAAGATGACCATAAACACAACAATTGTAATTGAAAAAAGTACATTTACCAGAAAAGATTTGAAATTTGCTGTATATCAATTTCCATCCTCAACCAGACACCAAAATGTGTATAACATAACTTAACCAAGTGGCTCCATAGCTTTAAATGCTCTTTTTAAAGTTAAATAATTGGAAATCTCTTATATTTATTTTATAATGATGGTGAATAACCATGCTGGGAGTTTCAGTTTGAAGGAAATTGGTCCAATAAAAGAAAACACAAATGTTTTCAAATATGCTCTTGAAACCATTCAATAGGTTAGACTGAATGCGATCTGTGTCTTTCCAATTTGGCTATACATCATCTTCTCATTTAGCATACTAAAGCAGACTATTGCAATATAGGTTGCTGCAAATTAAGTTTTAGCAGCAGAAACAATAATGACACATTAGGCCCCAGTGAGATTTGAACTCACGACCCCTGGTTTACAAGACCAGTGCTCTAAGCCCTGAGCTATGGAGCCACTTGGTTAAGTTATTTTATACACATTTTGGTGTCTGGTTGAGGATGGAAATTGATATACAGCAAATTTCAAATCTTTTATGGTAAATGTACTTTTTTCAATTACAATTGTTGTGTTTATGGTCATCTTAAGGTTCTTCAAGATTGCATCAAGACAGTCACATAAAATTGGCAAAGTAGTTGTAGTCATCTATAATGGACTAGGAATGTATTACTTTACTTCTTAACGAGCTGTAGGAGAGAGTCCAGGTTAACATAAAACAAAAGATTTTATCCTCCTGCCTTATAAAGGAACACTTCAACTTTGGTTTTCATTATACTTTAGCACTAATATGACAATTAAAAATGTAGGCTTATGTATACTGTTTTCATTCTCTTGGTTTTATTTATTGTGATGTTGAATCCTTTTCAAATGGCCTATTCTGATATATATGCAATATCTATAATTGAGGCATACCTGGGAGACACTTTGAATCAAATTATTTAAATGCATTTTAAAATGAGCTGTTTTATGTTAGTGTGGTGTGTACATAATAGAGATCCAAAATTGGTCATACTTTCCATGGCTTTCCAACTTTAGGATCCATAGGGTAGAATTATTTCAAAATGTTAAATCCGGACATCTTTATAGAGTTATTTGTAGTCATTAGTGGTCATTACCCTGAGTGTGCTTGCACGTGTAGAGTATATATGCTTACATGTTCAAATCAGCCTTCAGTTATATCTATTGGCACCTATATTCAAAATATTGGTATCAATTGCACAAGATGAAATCTGCTCTATGCAATGCAATCTTGAAGAACCTTAAGATGACCATAAACACAACAATTGTAATTGAAAAAAGTACATTTACCAGAAAAGATTTGAAATTTGCTGTATATCAATTTCCATCCTCAACCAGACACCAAAATGTGTATAACATAACTTAACCAAGTGGCTCCATAGCTTTAAATGCTCTTTTTAAAGTTAAATAATTGGAAATCTCTTATATTTATTTTATAATGATGGTGAATAACCATGCTGGGAGTTTCAGTTTGAAGGAAATTGGTCCAATAAAAGAAAACACAAATGTTTTCAAATATGCTCTTGAAACCAGTCAATAGGTTAGACTGAATGTGATATGTGTCTTTCCAATTTGGCTATACAAGTGTGTATTCATCATCTTCTCATTTAGCATACTAAAGCAGACTATTGCTTTAGTATGCTAAAAATTTACTGCTGCAAATTAAGTTTTAGCAGCAGTAACAATAATGACGCATTAGGCCCCAGTGAGATTTGAACTCACGACCCCTGCTTTACAAGACCAGTGCTCTAACCCCTGAGCTATGGAGCCACTTGGTTAAGTTATTTTATACAGATTTTGGTGTCTGGTTGAGTATGGAAATTGATATTCAGCAAATTTCAAATCTTTTCTGGTAAATGTACTTTTTTCAATTACAATTGTTGTGTTTATGGTCATCTTAAGGTTCTTCAAGATTGCATCAAGACAGTCACATAAAATTGGCAAAGTAGTTGTAGTCATCTATAATGGACTAGGAATGTATTACTTTACTTCTTAACGAGCTGTAGGAGAGAGTCCAGGTTAACATAAAACAAAAGATTTTATCCTCCTGCCTTATAAAGGAACACTTCAACTTTGGTTTTCATTATACTTTAGCACTAATATGACAATTAAAAATGTAGGCTTATGTATACTGTTTTCATTCTCTTGGTTTTATTTATTGTGATGTTGAATCCTTTTCAAATGGCCTATTCTGATATATATGCAATATCTATAATTGAGGCATACCTGGGAGACACTTTGAATCAAATTATTTAAATGCATTTTAAAATGAGCTGTTTTATGTTATTGTGGTGTGTACATAATAGAGATCCAAAATTGGTCATACTTTCCATGGCTTTCCAACTTTAGGATCCATAGGGTAGAATTATTTCAAAATGTTAAATCCGGACATCTTTATAGAGTTATTTGTAGTCATTAGTGGTCATTACCCTGAGTGTGCTTGCACGTGTAGAGTATATATGCTTACATGTTCAAATCAGCCTTCAGTTATATCTATTGGCACCTATATTCAAAATATTGGTATCAATTGCACAAGATGAAATCTGCTCTATGCAATGCAATCTTGAAGAACCTTAAGATGACCATAAACACAACAATTGTAATTGAAAAAAGTACATTTACC
This sequence comes from Taudactylus pleione, assembly GCA_031769625.1. Lineage (NCBI taxonomy): Eukaryota > Metazoa > Chordata > Amphibia > Anura > Myobatrachidae > Taudactylus > Taudactylus pleione. The sequence goes on along the minus strand of JAUIMM010001968.1, from coordinate 273,502 downwards.
AGAAAAGATTTGAAATTTGCTGTATATCAATTTCCATCCTCAACCAGACACCAAAATGTGTATAACATAACTTAACCAAGTGGCTCCATAGCTTTAAATGCTCTTTTTAAAGTTAAATAATTGGAAATCTCTTATATTTATTTTATAATGATGGTGAATAACCATGCTGGGAGTTTCAGTTTGAAGGAAATTGGTCCAATAAAAGAAAACACAAATGTTTTCAAATATGCTCTTGAAACCATTCAATAGGTTAGACTGAATGCGATCTGTGTCTTTCCAATTTGGCTATACATCATCTTCTCATTTAGCATACTAAAGCAGACTATTGCAATATAGGTTGCTGCAAATTAAGTTTTAGCAGCAGAAACAATAATGACACATTAGGCCCCAGTGAGATTTGAACTCACAACCCCTGGTTTACAAGACCAGTGCTCTAACCCCTGAGCTATGGAGCCACTTGGTTAAGTTATTTTATACACATTTTGGTGTCTGGTTGAGGATGGAAATTGATATACAGCAAATTTCAAATCTTTTCTGGTAAATGTACTTTTTTCAATTACAATTGTTGTGTTTATGGTCATCTTAAGGTTCTTCAAGATTGCATCAAGACAGTCACATAAAATTGGCAAAGTAGTTGTAGTCATCTATAATGGACTAGGAATGTATTACTTTACTTCTTAACGAGCTGTAGGAGAGAGTCCAGGTTAACATAAAACAAAAGATTTTATCCTCCTGCCTTATAAAGGAACACTTCAACTTTGGTTTTCATTATACTTTAGCACTAATATGACAATTAAAAATGTAGGCTTATGTATACTGTTTTCATTCTCTTGGTTTTATTTATTGTGATGTTGAATCCTTTTCAAATGGCCTATTCTGATATATATGCAATATCTATAATTGAGGCATACCTGGGAGACACTTTGAATCAAATTATTTAAATGCATTTTAAAATGAGCTGTTTTATGTTAGTGTGGTGTGTACATAATAGAGATCCAAAAT